>CM042567.1:1305000-1390000 GCA_023630585.1 Cranoglanis bouderius
CTGTTCGGAAATAAATGAGTGAGAAAATGAATACACGAACCGAGACTGATTGTGAAATCTCTGAAATCTTTTATTAGTTGAGAAATATAAGCTAGTTTACTAGCAGTTAGCGGAGGGTCTAGCTAAATTAGCTAATGCTAGGTTGTTTCTGATGTTTCTGAATTCGCACATTCATAGATCGTTTCATAGAAATTTTGTATTGAGAGTAACATACGATACAAATAATACACGTTTTCTGCACGAGCTGATTTCCGGATCATTCTGATCGATGACGTAATCGCAGGTCTATCGTTAGCGTGTCGTCATCATATCACATCATTCTTAATAATCTGACATGGAGACACGCGCTATCACACGGTCTGTTATAGAACATCTAGGAACATCTCAACACATTTATTCTCAATAAAAAAAGTACCATGATCTACGAATAGGCATAGATATGCAAATTCAGAAACGCCCCCATGTCCTCCTGCCATCCCTTACATTAGCCTAACATTAGCTAACTTAGCTAGGCCGTTAGCTAACTGCTAGTAAACTAGCTTATATTTCTGAAACAAGTGAGATTTCAGAATGAGTCTTGATTGATTATTTTATCTAGTCATTTTTTGGGGGGTTCTGAATCTGTTTTTTTTTTTTTTTATAGAACGTAAACATTTGCAAATTGGGGTGTAAAAAAAGTTTTTAAAAAAATAAAATGAATAATAATAATAATTATAATTTAAAAGTATTTGCAGCTTGATCCACAAACAGCATCATCATTCCAAATGAAGTGAACTTTTTACTTAAGAATCTTTTTTTAAAAAAGTATTTTATTATACAAAATTGTGATCCTTTGTCCAAAATTGTATTTTTTTAAAACAATTTTTAACACTTTAAAAAAAAACAAAAACCCACTTGTTTTAACTTTCACTCACGTGTCACTGTAACCCGAAAGAATTGTCTTCCCTCGGGAAGATTTTTTAAGACTTACTAGGGATTTGACGTAAGAACTTCTCTGTTGAAACAGACCAAACTGAAACAAAGCAGATGAAATAAAAAATAATAAAATATAAATAAAATCAAATCGAATTGAGTATTCCAGTAATGATCATCTTAGTAATTATACCCAAGCAGTAATTTGAGTATCACGGAGTAATCGATTAAGACTTTAAAAATCAATACTCAAGAACTTTTCAGTACTTTTTCCATCATTTCGTGGGAAACAGAGACGACACCAATGACTGAAGAGTGAAATGTCAAAGTGTCGGAGCGAAGCCGGGATTCTCCGCCGAGCTCGGAGCCGTTGTTCGTCCCTCTTTAGGGGCATGAGAAAGTTTTTTTTTAGCCATCCATTACAGACGCAGATAAAGTACGACTCGGTCGTATCATTTTATTTTTTTCCAGGCGTAGGTTAGTAGAGGTTAGACAGGCTGAGTGCATTAAGGAGGTTCTCAGAATGACCGAGCTGTACTAATTCACCGTACGGCTCTGTCTGAGAAAGCCGAGTGACCGAGCTTCCCAGTGTGAGAGGTGAGAGCGACGTTTCAGACGTTTCAGACGTTACAGCGCTCCGTGTTCGACTGAATCGGGCCTCAGAGCGGCCGGCTCAGGAATGCATGGGACTGTTTGTGTTGGAGCGCCGTTTCTGTGGTCTTAACCCATTTCCTCGTGACGGGCACAACCGTTGACTCATACCCTGAACAAAATGTTTCTTCTTCCAAACCAGCAGGCTGCATCCTCCTGCGTCTCGAGGAATCGTAAAACGTTATTCAAACACCTCACTGCTTAAACCTTAAATAAGACACGGCTTTATGATTGTTATTGTTTTTTTTTAAAAATATTTTTTAAAAATGAGATTTATTCAATACACTTAATACCCCCAGTGCTGTTGGGGATCTTAAAGAGAAAAAATGTCTGTTATCGATAAATGATATGATGAATTTTTTTTTCTGTAAGGAGATGTTTATTTAACACTTATATTTATGGAAGGAGTCTCCAGTGTCAGAGGTAAAGCTGTAGCTTTAACTTTTGCCATATCTTCAGGACAGAGGAGTCTACACTCCTGCTTTAATTAAGGAAAAAGGGAATTCTAATCTTATACATTTTGTGTTATTTTTGACTATGTAACACTTTCCACCATTGCACATTGTTGCCATACGGCAACAATTTACCAACTACACTAACACACACACAAAATGTTTTCAATTTTTTAATTTAATTCAAGTAATAGAAATCCATCAACAATTTCATTTTGATGTAAATGTAATGATTCATGCAGTAGAGGGTTAAGGTCAAGACAGGTGGACGTTCAAAGCTGCTATAACGTAAGTGAGAACAGGAACTAACTTTTCATTTTACACTAATGTAAAGGAATAAAGATGATATGTGTCATTCTTTAATTAAAAAAAATGCAATTATGGCAAACTGCTGTGGTATAAGAGTAATAAAAACACTTCAGGGTGTGCTGTTATAGGAAAATAATCACCATGGGCACACAAACAAAATGCAACAGAGTGGAGCTGATGCTGTTAACTGTACAGATTAAACACCCACAGACAGCTTTAGTATTAACTTTAAAACATAAACATGCGATGCCGAATTAGAATGATAAACATTTAGGCTTTTCCTGATTAGAATAAATTCCGAATGTTTCATTAACCCTTTACTGCATGGTGTTGCCATATGGCAACAATTAATTTCCTCCAAGTTTTTGATTGGCAACAATACAAAACTAATATTTTCCTATCACACTATATGTTATCACATAACAAAACAATGGCATGTCAATTTTCTGCAGTCACATGGCATGATGAAAGCCATCATCTGAGGGCCCTCAAAATTTAATTTTTCAATATTAAACAGCAGCAAAACTACTTAAAGGATAAAATGTAAACACTATCTGAGCTAAGTTAACATTTATTTTTAGTCATTTAAACCAGTTTATATATTTTGAGTATTCTGTTAAATGGTAAAATGTAATTGTTGCCATATGGCAACAATATGCGATAATGGAACTGTGGTGTGCATTCATGAACGGAAACAGGCCTACATAGGGAAAAAAAAAGGCACTAGGCTTCTCTAATAGTATATTTAAATTTTTTCACATTCAAAGTAAGAAAAACTTGTAATTTCAGACATTTTGCACCTTATTTTCAAAATGTTATGTCTCAAGAGGAAAAAAAGAAAAAGACAAAACATGTTTGGATCTAATTTTTGTATGTATAAATGCAGTAATTCCAACTGGAATCTCATACATTTTGTGTTGTCTTTTACTATATGATACTTTCCACCGTTGCACATCGATGCCATACGGCAACAATTTACCGACTAACCCCCCATAAATGTAACTAATCCAAGTAATAAAAATCCATAAAGAAATTTTTTGATGTAAATGTGATAATTCATGCAGTAGAGGATTAAACTAACATATTTCTCAATTTACTAAACATTTAAAAATAGACCCATTTATTTCTGAGAAATACATATTCCATTTTAGAGGTCATTTAAATGGGGAAAAAAAAAATGTTCTGAAAACTTCTGAGTGGCCGTGTAGCTTTCAGTGGAAAACACTAAATTGAAAGCGTGTATAGAAAGTGCAGTGTGTAGTGTTGGGACGACAAAAGCGAGCTGATAGTGAGACTATGGGAGGTGACGAGGGCGGACGCGAGGTCTAAAGCCGTGTCCCTGGGCAAATTTGCAGCGCGGAGAAAGCGACGGCTTTATTCATGTCAGCAAACAGTGCAGCAATCTCCCAGAGAAATGGGCTTTGTGTCTGCGCCGGTCCCAACAGAGCTCGGCCACACATCTCTCCAATCTAAAAAAGCCGAGTCTGTAAAGAAAAAGCACACAGAAGCACAAGCAAGGCCAAATCCCAGCACCCCGTACACCTACCCATCAGCCCCCGCGTCCCCTGCCTCCGACGCTGTTTTCTTTGGCTGGCCACGAACTCCAGTAAAAAAAGTGTTGTAAAGACACTACGAGTACAAAAAAGTATAGATTATACTGTAGGTGCTGCTGCTGCCAGAAAGGTAAGCCTGTTTTGATGAGGAGGGGGCGTATCATAGATGGCCTACAGGGATACAAAGAAAGCACTGTTTCCAAGCGAAATAAAATATATAAAAAAAAGTAACTCGAAGCTGAATGAAGCTGACATTGTGCTCAGCATAAACCGGGCACTGTACAGACATACCTAAGGACCGTTTTATCCGTATCCATATACCCAGAAGTCTGCGTGGACCATCAGAGAGAAATCAGTGTAGTAAATATTTCATGTTTTTTTTTTTTTTTTGCTTTTTTCTCCAGGAATTTGCCGATGCAGCAACACAACTGTATGTTCACCTGTCTCGTGGGGGAACGATCCTGACTGACACAAACACTCTCTGTTCTTTATCAGTGCCGTCAAAGCAAACAAGGTGGAACTGTGCGGATGTGTCACGACACTGCGGCTCTGAGGATACACGAAATCCCTGCTGTGACAATAGAAATGAAAAAGAAGCAGCGGTTATGGAAAATATTTATTCTGGATTTCACTTCGCTTTCGGGGGATGCACAAAATAGCACTGATAATTAAACTGCAATCCGAAATTAATATTTATATTATATTAATATTAATACTTTCACTGCACCTTACAATTTCTGTTATTCACTGCCTTTAGGCATATTGCGTGCGCATGTCGCATTACGTGCGTTTGACGTCATGTGCCATCGACCAGGAAGCAGCATACTACCCTTCTAAAATCCATACACTAGACGGTAAAGTACATAGTGCATAGTGTAAGTGTATAGTCTGTCATTTGGGACACAACTTTAGTAAAATGTAACGTTTCTCTGTAATCGTAGCAAATGAGCGCTCGGTCAGCTTATCCTTCAAATCGTGGGTATGTTTTCTTTACAGGAGAGCGCACCGAATTAACAAAAAGAATTGGCATTGTTTTATTAATTTGACAACTCAGCATAGCGAAACTTGATTTAGTGTCTCGTGGCTTGTGCACACAATTAACTGTTGAAGCACAATATAATAAATAAAATGTTGAATAATATGATGTGCTGGATCAAGTGCTATTTTATTGTGTGTGGAAGCCATTTATACAGCCAACTAGGACTATTCATACAGCAATATGATGGCGATATACTAGACTCCTATTAGACTCCGATTGCTTTTATGGTACATAGTATTACAAAGAAAAAAAAAAAATCATGACCTGCTTCTCAGTCCTCATTTTCTATCCCTGATTTTTTTCAGGTTTCAAGATGAGGGGTTGTGTTTAAAGGCAATGGTCTAGACACTATTTAAAAATCTACTGATGCTTCTACTCATGAAACGAGGTGTGTATTACAACGCAGGTGATTTGCATAATATAATTGACGCATCCAGAATTCAACTTAAACGCGTGCGTAACCCGACTCTGAATACTCATAACTTTCCTATCATAAATACTGATGTACATTTTGGACTTAAGTTGTAGGCTCTGGTTCCAGTCCATTTAAAAATTAGCGTAGCACTTTAACATTCCAGATCATAAAATTTGACACAAAATGAAAACTTGGTATTATTTTTTAGAGCTAAAAAGTGGGAGTCGCCGTGTGTCGAGTGGCGCAAACGGACAAGACAGAAGAGGCTTCATGACAGATGAAAACCCTGTCCAGCTGGAGGAACGAGGCTGAGAGAGAAAACGAGAATGAGAAGGAGTGAGAGGCTCTCATCAGTGGCTTTCAGGCTGAGATGTCTCTCCATTCCTCCTCTTTTGTCCGATTTCTCCAGATCCTCCCTCCACTTGAGGCCTGCTGCTGCTGCTGCTGCTGCTGCTGCTGACGCTGGTGAAGGTGTGCCAAGTGGGTTTCGGCTCCAAATTACAGGCCTCGTTCTGTTTCTCTTGTCAGTGGAGAGAACATGGTGATTCTTCATGCCAGGCTCAGCTTGGAAGGATGTAGAGAACACAAAAAACTGTCCTCCAAGTCTCTCCTGCGGTGGCCAAAATACATCCGGAGGGAAAAAAATCTAATGGAAAGGTACAGGAGCAGGAAGATCCGGCCTTACCCTGGAACACACAGTTTAACTCTTAGTCCAGGCGTCCCAGCAGTCAAATTATCCCACAGTTTTTAGAATTCTGGATTGTGATTGGTCAGAAGGTGTTGATTAATTTTCTATAACAGCAGCTCTGACAATAGTACAGATTCAAATCACAGGTTCATATATATATACATATATATATACACACACACACACACACATTAATGCCCTTGTATTAATACGTTATTGTCTCTATAGTAACAGCTCATTCACAGGGACGTGTACAGTGGACGCTCCATGTGAACAGATTTTTATTTTTTTGTTAAATGTGTGTAATCGCAGTTACGTTATTTAACATTTATGGAATGAGTCTCCAGTTTCAGTCAGATGTGAAGCTGTAACTTTAACTTTTCCAACATTTTCGGACAGATTACGGTTTCTTGGTAAGATGCGTAACAAGCTGCGTTTTTTTTGTCTTAATTAATTTCAAGAGAGAGAAAAAAAGAACGGCTAGCGAGGGAACGACCGTTTATAGCTGCTATAACGTAAGTGACAACAGGAACTAACTTGTTTCATATGCATTAAATGCAAGTATAAATGGTTAAAAAGTATGACGTGACGTTCATTAATAAATAAAAAAAATATTAATCGTTGCCAAATTCCTGTGGGGTAAGAGGGGTAAAATATTTCTGAGACTGCTGTAGAAGCTTTAAGGGGTTCCTCAGAGGGACATCTGAAGAGCATTTAAGGGTTCTAAGGTTTTACTTGTTTGTTTGTTTGTTTGTTTGTTTGTTTGTTTGTTTGTTTTAAGATTATTCTGTCTGCACTGGACATTCCTCTCTCATCTCCTTCAATGATTTTGAGCTGGAAATGGAAACCTTTCTCTCGTGTTCTACTCACCTCTCCCGTAAGACGCTCCGGATAAAAGCATCTGCTAAATGGATAAGCAAAAAAAAAATAATAATTCAAATGCCGACGGAAAAATAACAGCAGCACAGAGAGTTGAGAACTCGACCCTGATTGATAACGGAGCCAAAATATCTAGAACGAGGACTAAACTGCTCACATCCTGTCGAGAAAATCCAACAGAAGACTTCGTCCATTAAACCAGAGCCTGTGCACGTTAACTCTTACACTCCAGCTGTGATTCTTCAACTCCCTGCTGAGGGACATTTGAGAGTTTGCTTGCAGATAAAGCAACACACACGATTTGTGCAACAAGTGAATTGAAGGACGTCTGCATTTAAATTCATTAACTCAAGATTCTGCCTTTCAATTTGGCCCTGATGGTTTAAGCGTTCCATGTTCCTCTGACAAATTGATTCTAAACCTAATCGGCCCACGACCTCGGCCACTGGCGCATGATTTACGGCGTCCATAAACTACAGTAGGCCATACACTCACACACACACACACACACACACACACACATACAGCCTTATGAATTGTATTGGTTCTCAAGCTCAGTAAGTAACAGGAGTGCTTCTCAAAACTGCTGACCAACATGTCTGCCGTAGTGAAGTCATGTGATTCATTAGAGTTCATTAAAGACACGGATGGAAAGGCAGGAATGAAGAGAAGAAAGGATTCGAACAGAATGGATTCAGAATGAAGAATAAATCTGTGATGGCTTTTCATTATTGTAACCATGATCACTACGGCCTGCTAATAACCAACATCTGGAGATTCCACCAGGGTTCGATGGATAATTATTAATTAAGTTCGTAGCTGTTATAGGTTCTAGTCCAGTAAACAATCGTATAAGGTTGTACATACGTAGCACTCTTAAAGGTTCCCCTACATGGACAATACGTTCTCAAAGAGCCAGATTACACAGGATGTGTCACGTCAAGCGTAGCAGGTAGCATCACGCCACGCTCTGCACCAAGACCTCACTCAATTCCTTGTTAAAAAGTGATAAGATCCACACATTAATGAAGGGTGAAATTCGAGCCCGCGTGCCATGGCACTCGCTTCACGCTTCGTGTCTATTTTTTTTTTTTTTCACTCGAGTGAAGCGTAAACTCCTTAGAAATGCACTGACATCACAAAACCATGCTTTCTATATGCTGTGCGCTCATAATTTACACAGATGATACATACACGAGTGTGTAACCAAAGCGTTTGTCTGCCACCCATGATACTCATTTTACGCCAAAACGAAATAAACACAAATACACACCAGGACAGAATACGCTAAGCAGTATAGACTCGATAGCAAAGCAGTGTGACTTTTTGTTTGGTTTTTTTGGGGGTTGTTTTTGTGAACTTTACACTCCATTCGTTTGATTAGCGCCCTCTGCAGGACAGTTTGGGAAAAATGGAAGTAGCTGTGCACTGTGCTATAATGTGGAGCAGATTTCCTCATCGTGTTCTTATATTCTGCTGTTTAATCCTGTACGGCAGTGCAGAGATACACACTGAGCCACATTTATACAGAAGGAGAATCAGGTGATGAGTGTGATTAGTAAACGTGGCCAGTGTGGATTGACGGAGGTCGGTCTTGATGTGACGCTTGACACGATGCTTACGCAGTGAATGCATCTGGCGTGAAATCGAGGTTAGTGTGTACATGTGCAGGAAAAATCCATAAAAAGCTTATTATTATTATTATTATTATTATTATTATTATTATTATTATTATTATTATTATTATTATTAAGAGAATCGACTCAGATTAATCTGGGACACCTTGTATCTGTTGTTGTTTTTTTTTTTTTGAAAGAACCTCTTTAATCTTGTTGAAGGCTGAAATGACAGGAAATCACTAGGAATTTTGTATGTCTACAGTTTCTACGGTTCTTGCTTCCGTGGTTCTAGCTTTCTAAAGAGGTTTTACTCTGAACCTTTCCTTCAACATTTCTGACCTCGTAGTTTCAAGACAAAGCAACAGGCAGAAAAACGTTGTTTCCTCTTGGCTCTACAACAGGCATGGTTTGAAGACTTCAAGGCATTTCCTGCTTTATCAGTGTTCAGTTTTTAAGGATCGAGACTTTGTTCCAGTTTTAATAGGATTTTTCCATAAAAGCCATGATAAACACACACTTCCCAGGAAAGCGCTTCCTCCCCATAATTTTCGGCAGCTTTGCCTTTATGGAAGCCAGCGAGCTGTAAAGTGAAGGGGCTTCCAGGTCAGATCTCAGGCTTGTTTCTCTTCTGTTCTTCTGCTCCTTCGTTTCATGCTTTCAGCTCTACTTTTTTCAATTGTTGGTTTTTGGTCTCTGTATTGTGTGACATAAATATACAGTACATGTTCACGCTTTATTGGTGGGTTTGGTATCATTTTCAAGGACGCGTTTCTACATTGCTAAGTGTCCTTCATTACGTCTCAAAGCAACCAGAACCATCTCTGGTTTATGTTCCCTGTTAGTTATACTGTCGTAGTTAGATGTTCTGGAGTCTTCACTTGCATGGTGTGAAAAAATGAAAAAAAAAAAAACAAAACACGATGTGATGTCGGTACCCGATCCTGACACACTCCTCTCACCTTTCTGGACCTACCTGACTAATCCCGATACTGCTTCTGCTTGGAGCTTTCCTCACTTCTGACTCACTTCCTCCTCCTCAAAATGGTCCTACATGGATACCCTAAAAATCTGCACTTCCCAAACCACATTACGCCTCACTCATTAATCTCATATGGATGCTACAGATTTGTAGCTTCTGCTGTACTCATAAACACGGTCCTGTACTCATCCCATCCCAGAA
Organism: Cranoglanis bouderius; assembly: GCA_023630585.1. Lineage (NCBI taxonomy): Eukaryota > Metazoa > Chordata > Actinopteri > Siluriformes > Cranoglanididae > Cranoglanis > Cranoglanis bouderius. The sequence goes on from CM042567.1 coordinate 1,314,698, forward strand.
AACTTTTTTTGCATTTAAGAACTATTGCCAAGGTTAGACATTTGTTGTCCTATCAGGATATGGAGAAAATGATCCATGGATTTGTGTCATTACACCTGGACTACTGTAGTTCTTTGTTTAATCAGTGAGCTCTGGCTCTTCTCCAACTCAGGTCCTAACCTCCCGTCGTTGGTTACCAGTGAATTTTAGGATTAATTTTAAATTGCTGGTGCTCACGTTTGGTTACCAGTGAATTTTAGGATTAATTTTAAATTGCTGGTGCTCACGTTCCAGATGTTATTTATAGAAGTTGGTTCTGTCTAATAACCCCCAACCCCGGAGGTGCGAGGCAAACGTGCTAACCACTAATCCACCATGCAAACCCCCTGTGGTATTTTACCTTCTATAAAATCCACAGTACAAGACATAACCCCAGGTTATTTTATATCCAGTACAGGGTATCCCAAAAGTCGCCATACATAGGGAACTATCTTTGGCAGCACCACGTCGGTTGTGCCTTCGTCAATGGATGTTCGTGGACGTCCACTTCTTCTCGGTTGGTCTGCAACTTTGCGACAGCTTCAATGTTCAATTTCAATGTTCTTCTTTTGTCAAAAGCATCTGAAAAAAAAAATCTATATAATATAAACTAAGTATGAACAATTTTGAAAGACATTTTGCTAAAAAGTGTTAATTTCCCCCATGTATGGAGGAGACTTTTGGGACACCCTGTGGAATATATCCCGTCTGAACTGACATGTCAGTAAAGATTCAGACACATACCATAGGAAGACTTTTCCCACTTTTTCTTAAGTACTGAGACACTCCAGAAAGGATGTGTCGGAGGAGCGAAGCTTCTGGTGGCTTTAGGTGAGTTGTTATTATCCTTGCATAGATACTCTCACTCTCACTACTGTTTGTCTTTACTTTGTCGTTACTCTTGTACACCTGTATACTGTAATGATTTATAATCCCGCTATCCGGCGTCACACAGAAGACGACGTACCTTAAATGTCTGTGGTGCAGCTGGAAGTCTACACTGCACTAGTTTTAAACTAACTAACTCACAAATCAATCCAGAACCGTGGCCAGTCTTCTTCAGGCTTCTCGTCTGCCGGCCGTACACTACGACTTGAATAAAGGAATAAAAGAACCGCTCTTCCTTTTCCATTCCCTTTCCCAAACAACCTGGTCGATGCAGTACGTCCTGCACACCTGATCCCACAAAGGCTGTAATGTATGTAAACTTTTGTTTTACATGAAGTTTCTTTGGAAATCCACTTCAAATAGAAATCACTTCAAACACCGAAGGACCTGCGAGACTTTGATCTCGAGCGGGAATGCAATGAAGTTACGTTGCATTAAAATTTAAAAAAACACAAAAAAAAAGACAAGAGAGCCAGAAACCTGGATTGAAGTAAAAAAAAAAAAAAAAAAAAAAGCAGAACTCCTGCAGAAGTCAGGATGAACCTCATTAAAGCACAATGTGTCTTTAGAAGTCAAACAATCGATCGTGGGCCGAGGCAGAATAACTACAACCCATGAAGAAACCTCATGCTTCAAAAGAAAGAAAAACAAATCTAATAAAATCAGGATTCTTTGAAAAAATAAAAAAATAAAAGATTTTTTTCAGAAGCGAGGCTGTGGGAAAGGTAGTGCAGGAGAAAAAAAAATGATGACTTGCAGGCCAAAAGTTTGAACTTCATGACAAAATGGTCATGACACAATGAACTCGTTGCTGTCGTGGTCATGGTTCAGAAAATAAACGACCCCGATGGGACATTTTAACCAACTTCGCTATATTGATCCAGTCTGTTTTAGCATGTGACCTTGTACATGTATGATATATATATATGTCGGAACAGTTGAGAATGCTTTGCATTGTTTTACCCACGGTTTTTGGCTAAAAAGGAAAGAAAAAGTAAAAATGTAGCTCAGGTTTACAACTGATCCAAAAGAAATTCAGAAATGTAACTAGTTTCTAATTTAGACCTGATTTAAAGAAGGCAGAATAGAGAAAGTTTTCATTGTATTACTTCGCTACTAATATCTGAACGCGCCATTTGATCTTTTTATTATTTGTGATAATAAAATAATAGGAATGTCTGAAATGCAACTTAACACACTAAATATCTTGTTGTTATATTAAACACCACACTGACGCAGAATTAAACTGAAAATGCTGGACATATTCGGAGTTGAGTTCCACGTGTGGTGAGGACTTAATACTGAAATTGTGCATATCGGTATTTAAACCTCGGATCTAAATACAGACTTAAGTGCTATTCAGATGTTCTGTGGGATTTGGGGCGGAGTTTATGTAAAACAGACGTGTCTTGATTCCGCTCGATTCTGACCCATTTTTCTTTTCAGTATTAAACCCAGCACCACTACCTGAGAGTTTGAAGTAACCACAATATGTCATGCTGAAATTTATGTTTTGGCTGTAAATACGCTCAAAATCACTAAGGAATGTCATTCGAGGCTGGTTTATTTCCCAGGTTTAAAGGTGAGTGCTTGCGCAGAAAAATCTGTCAACCTCAGAGGTGTCAAATACACACAGGAGATTTTAATAAGCTCCCTTTAATAAGAGAGCAGAATTCACGTTTCCCTCAATTATTGCAAGTCGCCCAGGCCCTGAAGCAGCAAAGCATCCCCACACCATCACACTTCCTCCACCATGCTTGACCGTAGGTATGATGTTCTTTTTGTGGAGGTCTGTGTTTGGTTTACACCAGATGTAACGGGACCCCTGTCTTCTAAACAGTTCCACTTTCATCTCATCAGTCCACAGAACATTCTCCCAAAAGGTTTGAGGATCATCAAGGTGTGTTTTGGCAAAATTCAGACGAGCCTTAATGTTCTTCTGGGTTAGCAGTGGTTTTCACCTTGCCACCCTTTTATGGATGCCATTTTTGCCCAGTGTCTTTCTGATAGTGGAGTCATGAACAGTGACCTTTATTGATGCAAGAGAGGCCTGTAGGTCCTTTGATGTTGTCCTTGGCTCTTTTGTGACTTGCTGGATGAGTCGTTGCTGTGCTCTTGAAGGAATTTTGGAAGGTCGGCCACTTCTGGGAAGGTTCACTACTGTGCCGAGTTGTTCCATTTGGAGATAACGGCTCTCACTGTGGTCCTTTGGAGTCCCGGAGCCTTTGAAATAGCTTTGTAACCCTTCCCAGACTAATTGAATTACATCACCTTCTTCCTCATCATTTCTGGAATTTCTTTCAACTTTGGCATAGTGTGTTACTGGGTAAGAGCTTTTAACCACCTTCATGCTTTTGAAAAAGTTCTATTTAAGTGTTGATTTGATTGAACAGGGTTTGCAGTAATCAGGCCTGGTTGTGTCTAGTCCAGCTAAATCCCATTGTTAATTCAGTTTCATAGATTTGGGGAATTAGTAACTATGGGGGCAAATACATTTTCACACGTGTCCAGTTGGTATTGGATAACTGTTTTGCTTCAATAAATAACATTATCATTTAAAAACTGTATTATGTGTTTACTCAGGTTGCCTTTGTTTTATCTTAGATTTACTTTTAATTTCTGAAACAATTTAGTATGAAATCTACACAAAAACAGAAGAAATCAGGAAATACTTTTTCCACAAAACTGTAGATTACAGCATCAAACAGAACTATTAGATGTTTCTAATCTTAGTAATAATAATAATAATAAGTAGTAGTAGTAGTAGTAGTAATAATAATAATAATAATCAGAGCATGTGATCATGCACAGCTGTTAAGGAATTAAGAAATAATTCGCTCTGAAGCCGAGCCTGTGTTTGAGATGGAGATTTTTTTTTTTTCCATTACCGTGTGATTAATTAATGACGAGCTGATGAATTTTTACTGTAGCATTACAGCAGTGACCCACTTTAAATCTTCACACCTGATACACATTCATCCTTTAATAGGTTCCTATCTTGTCTGACAGTCACTCTGAGATATTTAAACATGCTTCTCCATCACTTTTACTCTGTAGAGTGTGCACTTTCAGATGGAGGGAAATGCAGATGTGCAGGCTAAGGTGAAAGTGACTGAGTGACGTCTCCTGTAATCTGCTGGACGTGTTATTCCGCACAACGATATTGAAGCTGCCGTTATGAAACATTTATCTGGGAAGAGTGGCTGAGACAAGAAAGAGAGAGAGAGAGAGAGAGAGAGAGAGAGAGAGAGAGAGAGAGAGAGAGAGATGAACATCACAATTCACAATTCATAAGAGAAGCACTGTCAAATGTCTGTCAATCACACTCCTCCACGTTAGCGTTCAATTGCCTCCGTACAGGAAAACGTACAGAGTAATGTGCACGATCTCAGAGAAACAGATTGAAAAATACACTGCAGATGAAATGTCACACTGCCGTAATGGAGCAATCATTGATATTCAGCCAGACAAGGATGTGCAAATCAACACTTTATACAATACAATGCACTCTCTCCATCCTCTCCACATTCACACACTCCTACACACATACACACATAACTGTGTCTGTGCGACGGGTTAAACATGCTCAGAAAGCTTAGTGATGCAAATTCTAACATCTCATCAAGCAGCTCAATCACATTTTTAAATCTGGAACTAATAATTAGAATAAGTAAGACATCTGTTCATATGCCTTTGAATTCTGGATTGTGATTGGTCACAGTGTTGGTTAAGTTGCTATAACAGCAGCTCTGTCAGTAGTGGAGCTGGATTATATCACAGGCGCATCTCAAAAAATTAGAATATCGTGGAAAAGTTCGTTTTTTTCCCGTAATTTAATTCAAAAAGTGGAACTTTCATATTTATTTATTTATTTGTACAAGTGAAATATTTCAAGACTTTTTTTGTTTTAATCTTGATGATTACGGCTCACAGCTCATGGAAATGAGATACTGGAAAAATCCAGTACCTCAAAAATATTAGAATAAAGAATTTATAACACAGAAATGTCGACCTTCTGAAAAGTATGTTAATTTATGCACTCGATACTTGGTCGGGGCTCCTTTTGCACGAATTACCACATCAATGGGGCGTGGCATGGAGGCGATCAGCCTGTGGCACTGCTGAGGTGTTATGGAAGCCCAGGTTGCTTTGATAGCGGCCTTCGGCTCGTCTGTATCGTCGGGTCTGGTGTCTCTCATCTTCCTCTCGACAAAATTCAGGTCAGGCGAGTCGGCTGGCCGATCGAGCACAGTAACACCATGGTCAGCAAACCAGTTACTAGTAGTTTTGGCTCTGTGGGAGGGGCCAAGTCCTGCTGGAAAAGGAAATCAGCATCTCCATGAAGCTCGTCAGCAGATGGAAGCATGAAGTGCTCTAAAATCTCCTGGTAGACGCTGCATCGACTCTCGACTCGAGAAAACCCAGTGGACCGACACCAGCAGATGACATGGCCCCCCAAATCATCACTGACTGTGGAAACTTCACACTGGACTTCAAGCAACTTGGATTCTGTGCCTCTCCACTCTTCCTCCAGACTCTGGGACCTTGATTTCCAAATGAAATGCAACATTTACTTTCATCTGAAAAGAGGACTCTGGATCACTGAGTGACGGGGTTCTGAGTAAAAAGGTGTTTTGAGTTAATTAGCTGATTAGAGTCTTCTCAGGTCCACATCGCTGTATTGTAAATTCTTTATTCTAATATTTTTGAGATACTGGATTTTTCCACTCTCATATCTCCATGAGCTGTGAGCCATAATCATCAAGATTAAAACAAACAAAGGCTTGAAATATTTCACTTTATGTGTAATGAATCTATAATATATGAAAGTTCCACTTTTTGAATTAAATTACGGAAAAAATTTAGTCCTCATAAAATGACTGGTATTAAATCAACGTTGAGCAGTGTAATGTTGGGTAACGTCTAAGGGGTGACAAAAGTATGTGCCTATCACACACATACTATATGTGGATCTTCCCCAAACTGTTCCCACAATGCTGGAAGCACACAGTTGTATAGAGCGTCTCTGTACGCTGTAGCGTTACAATTTCCCTTCACTGGAACTAAGAGGCTCAAACCTGTTCCAGTGTGATGGTCAGGGGTGCACATACTTTTGGCCATATAGTGTAAAAAATTTAAACAAAGGGGAAAAAAAACAAGCAGGAGATCTAAAGCCTTCTTTTTTCCTCAGACTGTCCTGAGAGCGTAAGTGTGTGACCGCTAACAAAACACACTGCACTGAGGAGAGCTTGTACATAAATATTGTTCACAGCCACCATTTCAAAGACATGATGACAGACGTGAGGTGTCTCACACACACACACACACACACACACACACACACACACACACACACACACACACACAGTCACACACACGTCACTTTCTCAACTCTAAAGCGTTAGAATTTGAACTTCGCCAAGAATCTGTGTAATACAAACCCTTACAGAAGAGTCACATGACCTTCTCATATCAATAATCTATTTTTTCACATGATTTATTAATTATACATATGATTTTTTTTTAAAAAACATATGATTCATTTTCACGTGATTCCTTCAGATTATTCAGTTATTTTATGTGATTTAAAAAATATATATATATTTTTAAAGTGATTTGTTTAGTTTAACCGTGATTTGTTTATGTGATTCACTCAAGTGATTCATTTATTTTCACATTCTTTCACATTCTTTGGGCTACTGATCGGAAGGTCATGAGGTCGAATCCCAGCACCACCAAGCTGCCACTGTTGGGCCCTTGAGCAAGGCCCTTAACACTCAACTGCTCAGGTGTATAGATTAAATAAATGGAAGTCGCTCTGGATAAGGGCGTCTGCCAAATGCCATAAATGTAAATGTAAAATGATGATGATGTTACTTTACATGTGACGATTTACTCATGATTCATTTAGTTATTTTACCCATGATTACTCATGATTGAGTTATTTTACCCATATGATTTATTTAGTTTCATGTTTATTTTGTTCATATATGACTTGAGAATAGCGTGGACCAAGATGGCGCTTATTTGGTTTGGTCGTTATTTTTGCTTCTTCTTTTAATTTCAAATATTTCAACTATGCTGATATATGATCGCCAAACATTTTTCAACAACAAACAGTCTTTTGAAGAGTTTTTTAGTTTGGATTGGAGAGGTTCTCACTTTTGTCCTCCTCCCCTGTTGGCATTACCGGCCTACTTGTGAATCTGAAGTCCTGCTTGGTAGGCGGTTTGGCGATTCAGTCTTGGCTACAGTAGGCGTTTGGGCCCCTGAATGAATCCCGGTGCTCCTTGGAGATACCATGTTAATGGATTTGGCCTGTGGTTCCAAACTTTTCTGGAAATCCCCAGATTTTCATCCAGATTTCGGTCTTGCATCCCAGCGGGAAAACGAGCCAATTTTTATCAGAATGGCTGTTGAATGTAAGATCACTGGCAAATAAGACATTTATCCTGAATGATTTCATCACCTCACGTGGTTTGGATTTCTCTTTTATAACCGAGACGTGGCTGAATGCTGGGGGATGTAAGCCCCTTTTCCAAACTTGCACCTTTCGATTATACATTTTTTAGAACCCCTCGGATTACGGGACGGGACGGAGGTTTGGCATCGATTTTTAAGAAGAATTTTAGCTTTCGGATCTTAACAAATGATGTCTATTTGAGTTTTGTAGTACAACTGTTAAAAATACACTCGGTAAATCCTATGGTGCTTGAGGTGGTTTATCGACCTCCGAAACCCAGTAAGGATTTTATGGACGAAGTTGCCGACTTTTTAGGGGGACTTGTCCCGAATTATAATTATTACTTATCGGGGACTTTAATATTCATGCGTGTTGCCCTTCAAACTCCTTTTTGAAAGACTTCTTAACTCTCATTGACTCATCTGGGTCTGATCAGGTAGTGAAATGTCCTACACACTCAAGGTCATACATTAGATCTTGTGCTGTCGCTCGGTGTATCTATTTGTGATTTTGACATTTCTGATGTTACTTTTACGGATCATAAATCTGTTCTTTTTACAACCTCTTCTTGTGATCAAGTCGTTAAATCACTTTTTTATATGCATTTGTCTCATACAATTAGTCCTTCTACTGGGGTAGATTTTTCTATAGCGTTCAAAGAGGCTTCTAAATCTTGTAATTTAGAACGTCCTCCTCATTAACGGGGGGCCAGTTTAAATTTATTTAATTCGACCTGTATGAAGATTCTAGATGTTATTGGCCTGTTAAAAGCAAAAAAAAGTGTTAAACCGAGATCGGAAGCCCTGGATAAATGACAATACTCGCTCTCTTAGACAGGTTTGAAGAAGAGCCGAACGTAAACGGAATAAAGACAAGCTCCAGGTCTCATGTGTAAGGGATTCGTTGTCTAAATTTCAGAAAGCAGTGAAAGCTGCTAGGACTGAGTATTTTTCGGCTATCATCACAAAAAATTGCGATCCTTACGTGAACGCTTTTCCAAATGTGTCATCACCAGCTTTCTTGTTTTTTATTAGTAAGATTGCAAATATCAGAGCACATAATCAACCTCCGCTGTTCGATCCCTCCGACCCTGCTATCTCTTCTGCTGTCTTTTCCCAGTTTGAGCCGATTTCTTTAGCAGCGCTTCAAGAAGTTGTTGATAAACTGAAGTCTACCACCTCCCCTCGAGACATTATTCCTACATGTCTGTTGAAATAGGAGCTACACGCTGTTGCACCTAGTATGTTATCCATAATTAATAAGTGTCTTGCTACAGGGATCACGCCAGATTATTTGAAACATGCTACAGTGCAACCACTTCTTAAAAAGCCAAACCTCGATCCCACAGTTCTGTTAAATTTCAGGCCTGCAAATTGCCATTTATTTCAAAAATCATAGAGAAATTTGTTCTCCAACAAATAGAGACATTTTTGGGGAGCAATAACATTTTTTGAAATATTCCAGTCCGGTTTTAGAAAGTATCATAGCACACGGTCTGCCCTTTTAAAAGTTTTAAATGACATTCTTGTAACCGTGGATTCAGATGATTCCTCAATTTTTGTGTTATTAGATCTGAGCGAAGCATTTGATGCTGTAGACCATAGTATCCTCATCTCTCACCTCAAACAATGTGTGGGCATCCACGGTACTCCTCTTAAATAGTTTGATTCCTGTCTATCAGACAGACGTTTTTCAGTACATCTTGGGGAACTTTCCTCCGTTGTAGCTCGTCTTAAGTGTGGGGTCCCACAGGGCTCCATTGTAGCTCCTGTTTTGTGTGATGCAAATATGCTGCCGCTAGGCTGTTCTTTTTGAAACGTGGTATTTCGTTTTGCTGATGATACACAAATTTATCTACCACTGAAAACGAGGTTTGCCTCGCACCTTCAGGGTTGGAGGTTCGATTCCCGCTTCCGCCCTGTGTGCACGGAGTTTGCATGTTCTCCCCGTGCTTTGGGGGTTTACTCCGGGTACTCCAGTTTCCTCCCCAGTCCAAAGACATGTGTTGTAGGCTGATTGGCATTTCCAAATTGTCCGTAGTGTGTGTATGGGTGTGTGAGTGATTGTGCCCTGCGATGGCTTGGCACCCCTTCCAGGGTGTCCCCCGCCTCCGTGCCCCGAGTCCCCTGGGATAGCGTCCAGGCTCCCCGCAACCCTGTGTAGGATAAGCAGTACAGAGAATAGATGGATGGATGTATGGATGTCAGTAAATGATTTTTTATTTTTTTTATTTTAAGAAGTCAAGCCATGGCTTTCATTCAAAGATTTTGAAAAGGTGATACATGCTTTTATCTCTACTCGACTTGATTATTGTAATTCCCTTTACGTAAGTATTGGCCACCTATCTCTCACTCGGGTACAAATGGTCCAGAATGCTGCTGGGTGTACGAGAGCGGGAACATATTACCCCGATTTTAATTTCTCTTCACTGGCTTCCAATCCGCTATAGAATTGATTTTAAGATCCTTCTATTTGTTTTTAAATCTCTAAATGGATTGGAACCCGTCTATTTATCGAGTCTTTTACCTATGCACAATCCATTGAGGTCCCTGAGATCTTCAGAACAGAGGTTGTTGACTGTTCCTAGGGCAAGACTAAAATCAAGTCGCGATCGTACCTTTTCAGTAGTTGCCCTGAAATACTCCATTAGAGAGTATTATGATCTTAGTGTTGCATTGTGTGTTTGTGTGTCCTGTTTTTAGTGATATACAGCGTGTACAGCACTTTGGTCAACTTGACGTTTTAAACTGTGTTATATAAATAAATTGACACTGACACTGACTTCTTTAAACATGATTCCTTCATTTACATTTATTCATGGCTCTTTCACATGATTCATTTATTCCCATTTAAATGGGACATGTCTTCTTTTCGAATAAAAAAAAATTATCCACCTCAATCGAGCGCATACATTTTTGATGCACGTTTTGGAGATTTTATTCGCAGCTGGTGTTTCCATCCAGCATTTTTATTTTTATTTTTATTTGGTATCCCAAAATTCACATACTCTCTCCGAACCACTCCTCCTAATTCAGACCCTTTCTCTTTTTCTCTTTCTCCACGATGTCTCATTTCTGTTTTCCAGAATGTATATTTCTTCTCTTCCTCTCCCCTCCGGCAGCCTCTCTGTCATTCTTCGCCCACACAGGGGTGATCAGCTGGAGGAAATCAAGCCCCACTCTGAGTTTCCTCTCAACTGATTAAGATAAACTGCTTTTCAGTCATGGTTACCCCCGACCAATCAATTAAAGCAATCAATTAAAGGCCTGCCGGCTGAGCCTTTCTATAATTGAGGGTTGAATAAACACAGGCCTCTGATAGAGAACGAGAAAACCACGGCCATGGAAGGAGTCTGAGAATCCTGGGATATGTTCAAGTCAGGATTATACAACACCTAAACATCAGGAAGAATATATATATAAATATAAATTTAAATTTTTGTTATTTTCACTGGCTGTCTTGTCAGACGCTACTCCAGGACATTAAATATTGAACCTAACCTGGACAGCTTTTTCTGGCTGGCATATGAGCACAATAATAATAAAAAAAGTGATATTTATTCAACTATGTGTCAAGTACCAGGGCACTTTCCAACGGAAACAGGGTTCGAGGGCAGAATAAAGACATTTCTTTACCCTAGCTAGAAGTCTGTGGTAGAAGTCTGCTTCAGGCTTCCCGAATCCAGTTTCACTAATTTAATCATGACCTTTCGGACGTTTGGATGATTTCCATTTCATTTCCAAACTGAAAAAAATGGCCTTTTGTTGTGTTTTAAGTAAAATAGTTCCCTTTTTAAAAGTACAGACAGGTATAGTTTCTACGTCTGAAGTCTGGGGAAACCTATAGGTCCTGGAGTCTGTGTGATTTATTTATTTATTTTTTTCCCCCCCATCTTTAATTTTCGCATCAGTGGAAATGTCAGAAATTTAGAAGTAGGTGGACGTAAGTGGATCAGACAGAATCTTGCTCAAACAAGCAAACAGAATAATATAAAGAAAGTAAAAAAGTAAATTCAAGGAAGCAAATATAAAGCTCAGGAAATAAAATCACGGTCAGAAAAGAACCGAGTGAAACAGAGCTCCTTAAATACTCCGAGTAGATAGATGAGTAGATGGAGTAAAAACAGGAAACAGGTGTGTTAGAGTTCAGGTGAAGGTGAGAGCTGTAAAATCCGAGCCGGATCCGGGTCACGGAACTGATTCACTGAAAATGATTCATTATTATATTTAGCATTTAGCTTTTAATTAATTATAGTTATTAGACTGTTTATTAGACTGTTTTGAGTCCTAAAAACAAAAAAGAAATATCAACTAATCTGATTTCATGTTAAATAAAGTCGTGACAATTTTTAATAAAAACATATTCATATTAGTGGTAAGTGGAAAGTTCAGGAATATAAAGATATTTACAGCTATGATAAAAATGACAAAATATTATTATATACATTTAATGAGACATATATTTGAATTATTTAATTATTTTTTTTTATCAAACAAATCTGCACAGAGGGGGTCCAGGAATTTATTTATTTATTTATTTCAGTTAAAGTGCTCTCTTGCTGCAAACCAAGTCTATGAATCCCTCAGTTCCTCAAGTGTTCCTACTGAGAACATTTAGAACTGCTAGAAGAGTTCCACACCCTTTAGATAAATCTTTAGAGCCATTTCCCCCTTTTATCATTTCTTTAAAAGTTTTGGACTGGTACGCCAGTCTCAGTAATATATATATATATATATATATATATATATATATATATATATATATATATATATATATATATATATATATATATATATTAGCAGGGTGTACTCTTAGAAAAAAGGGTTCCTCAAGGGTTTTTTGGATGGTTAATAAGTCTAAAAGGTTAAAAGAACTAAAATGGTTCTTACTTGGAACCGTTTCTGTTTCTGTCAAATTTTCAAACTCTTCAGAAGAACCTTTAGGTTGCTCAAGAGAACCTATTGTTTATTTATTTATGTTTATTTTAAAGCTAGAGACCAATGCTGTTGTATAATATATTTTAGCAAGGTGCAGTCTCAGAAAAATCTTAATGGTTCCTTAAGGGTTCTTTGGATGGTTAACAGGTTTTCTAAAAAGGTTCCTGCTTAGATTTTTTTCTATTGTAGGGTTTTACACAGAAGCTAGAACAGTTCCAAAACATTTCTTTTTAGTCTAGGTAATATTTCTTAGCCAGGTTCCTCAAGGGTTCTTTAGATGGTTAACGGGTCTAAGTTTCTAAAATGCTTCCTACTTGGAACCTTTCTTGTTTCGGTGATGTTTTATATAAAAGTAGAGTTACAAAACACTTTAGAAGAACTTTTAGTTTACTAGACAGAACATTTTCTTTAAGAGTGTAGTATTTTTCAAGGTTCAGTCTAACATGCTGAAGTATACTGGAGAGTTTGTTCTATTTGGAGGAACCCTACGTAGAACCCTGTACCAGAGGGTTTTGTGTGGCAGAAATATTTTGGGAACCACAGAGAACCACCTTTTTTCCTTCTAAGACTGCAGTCGTGAAGGTGGAAACTGATAAAACCAAACCAGTTTGCGTTCATTAAAAAATGTACGCTGTAGATCCCAGGAAAAGAGAAGATTGTAAACTTCCTCTCTTTATTAGTACTTTACGAGTCTTTCAGCTTTTTATGATGAGGTTTAACTCCTCACTCACCTTATAAACACAGAGCTGCGCATTTGGTTTTGATTAGCGGCCTTTTGTTGAGGTTCTCTGATTGGAGCTCCTCAGGGATTTTCAGGCTGATGGTGAAGCTTATGGAGGTAAATGTGAGGATATGAAAAGAAACCAAACTCCTTTCTGTCCTTCAGACGGATGACTTGCAACTGGTGGTCTGGAACACAAGAGTAGGAGAACGTGTGAGTTAGGTAGACCAGGGGACTCAACCAGGAGGAGAAGAGAAACGTGTCAAAATGTGTCAAATGACACGTCCATGTCCACCTGAATGCTATTTTAAAAATATATATATTTTTAATGCTTAATTAATAACTAAACATCTCTACATCTTTACCTTCAATAAATACACCAGTATATGAATATGCAAGATATGCAAATTAGACCATGCCCCCGTGGCCTCCTGCCATCCATGTTAGCCTAATATTTCTTTTTTAAAAAAAGGCTAGTAGCTAGCGCTGGATACAATTATCAGAGCTTCCTTTTACATCGTCATTTTCAAGAAAATATCTAAATATAATGTTACCATGACAACCACCTTCTGTTCATAACCAACTTTAGCTAAGTTAGCTGGTTATTCAGATTAGCACGCAGGTTCCGTGGCGAATCGTCGAATCTTAGTCATGATCGGTGTATATTTAGAGAGAAAGAAAAGAGCGGGATAGATTATGACAGATAGATAAAGATAGATAGAGATTATGACATCATCAGAAAGGTGTGGTGCTTCCTTTGAAGTTCACAACAAATGTGTAAAGTGTGACAAAAACAAAAAACAAAAAATCATCCATGTCCACCTGAACGCCATTTTTAACAGTTAAAATATTCCGACAATATTAGAAATCTTGTGTTCATCTTTACCCATCAATAAAAATACCAGGCTATGAATATGCACGGTATGCAAATTAGGAAACGCCCCCATGTCCTCCTGCCATCCCTATACAAATGAGCTAACTTGGCTAGCAAACTAGAATTTTTGATCGTCATTTTTTTCACTGATTTATTTAACATCATCTAAACCTGTCGAAACGTAACGTTACCATGACAACCACCTTACCAACGTTAGCTAAGTTAGCTAGCTATTTAGATTGGCACGCCGGTTCTGTGGCAAATCCCCCAACACGTTCGTCAGACATGTTTATTTAGTGACATCGACTAATAGAGCTCATTCGTAGCCTCGTACGTGATCATTTACGAGATTTTTGTGTAAGAGTTGTCTTCAAATATTCGGTTACATGAAGCAGTTTAGAAAAAACACAGTTATGACTTTTAATAACGTAATAAATTGTGAGCAGAAAAAAAAATCAATCAGTTCTTATCCTATAAAGATATAAATATATCCTGTACAGTGAATATTTATCTACATTCCTGGTATAATTGCTTTTTTGTTTTTCTTTTTTTCTTTTTTTTTCTTTTTTTTTTACATTTTTCCTTGCTTGTTTTAATTTGTACTGCTTTTCATTTACTTTTTTAAAAAAATATTATTTTTTAAACTTTTTTTAAAAAAAAGAAAAGACATAAAAAAAAGATGATCGCAATAAAATTACACAGCTCCGAACATATTAATCATTCTTGGACACGTATACATGTGCCCAAACTTTTATAATACATATATTTATATATGTTTTTATAGTGTGTGTGTGTGTGTGTGTGTGTGTGTGTGTGTGTGTGTGTGTGTGTGTGTGTGTGTGTGTGCCTGATACAGCATCATGCTCACACACACGAATGCTCTACATTCTTTCTGCCTTAAGGCTGTTTGTGTTCGTAGCTATATTAATGAGCACATGACCTCTTCTACCTCAGCAATACACTGTGTGTGTGTGTGTGTGTGTGTGTGTGTGTGTGTGTGTGTGTGTGTGTGTGTGTGTGTGGACCTATTTACTCTATACCTGCACTAATCTCACAGCCTTGATCAGGGTACAGTAAATAAACCCCTAAGGCCTCTATTGATCAGCCTTGAATATGTTTTTACTTCACGGAGCTGTTTTTTTTTTTTTTTTTCTTCTCTTCTTAACGTTGTCATGCATCAATGAATTATTTCTTCTTAAAAAGAAAAACAAAAGACGCAGCGCATTAAATATTTATTTTGAAGTAAACTCTTTGGGAGTGGAGTGTCCAGAGCGAAGGTTTCACACTCCCCTTGTGTGTGTGGGGGGGGGAGGGGCAGCTCAGTGGAGGGTCGTGGGTCAATACGGGCCGTGCTGCCGCCTCTCCAGCCCCGGTGGTGTTCTTCACACAGAGACGGGATTGTAGCAGTGGGTTACACACTTCAATCTCGCTGAACGCAGCACGGCTTCATTATTTATGGCGCTCGACAACAGGGCGAGGCAGAGAACCAGGCGTCAAAGCTGCGTCTGGTTTTCGCCGCTCAGGACCTCTGACACGCCTAAATATAAATGGACCGTATTAATATTATATTGATATAGTCATCTCTGAAACGTCCATCATCTCCGAGCTGTCAGTCATCGTGTAGTTTTTTTTTGTTTTCTTTTATACGGAATGTTCGGTGATTTTGTATTATAAGATTTTGTGTGGCTTACGATATGGAATAAAATGGATTACATCATTGCATCATATCCTGTGGAGTTAAATGAAACAGGAAGTGTACAGTATATAACATATTATAATATACAGTCAAGTCCATAAGTATTTAAACAGTGACACAATTTGGTAATGTTGCCTCTGTACACCACCACCGTGGATTTGAAATGAAGCAATCAACATGTGACTGAAGTGTCGACTTTCAGCTTTAATTCAAGGGGTTTAACAAAAATATTGCACTAACCGTTTAGGAATTACAGCCCCTCCATTTTCACAGGCTCAAAAGCAATCATAAATATTAGGATTATTTTTAATACTTGGAAGCAAATCCTTTGAAGTCAGTGACTGTGTGAAATCTGGAACCCAGGGACATCACCAAATGCTGAGTTTCCTCCCTTGAGATGCTTTGCCAGGCCTTTACTGCAGCCTCCTTCAGTTGCTGCTTGTTTGTGGGTCTTTCTGCCTTCAGTAAGTGAAAAGCAGCTCAATTGGGTTGAGGTCATCGGACATTTAAGAACTTTTCATTTCTCTGCCTTAAGAAGCCCTCGGGTTGCTTTCGCTGTATGTTTTGGATCGTTATCCATCTGTACTCTGAAGTGCTGTCCTATCAGTTTTGCAGCATTTGACTGAATCTGAGCAGAAAGTATAGCTCTATACACTTCAGACTTCATCCTGCTACTTCTATCAGCAGTCACATCATCAATAAACACCAGTGACCCAGTTCCATTGGGAGCCATACATGCCCATGCCATAACACTTCCTCCACCATTTTTGACAGATGATGTGGTATGCTTTGGATCAGGAGCCCTTCCTTTCCTTCTCTGTACTCTTCTCTTCCCATCATTCTGGTACAAATTACTGGTCAGGCTTTTTTTTTTTTTTTTTTTTTAGATGTTTTTGTTTTGTTTTGTTTTTTTAGCAAGCTGGCCTTTCTGTTCTTGAGTGTTTCCACTGGTTTGCATCTTGAGGTGATCCCTCAGTATTTACATTCATGAAGGCATCTCTTATACGCCTACCTCCTCCAGAGTATTCTTGACTTGGCTAGATGTTGTGAAGTGGTTTTTCTTTACCAAGGAAACAATTCTGCGATCATCCACTTTGGTTGTCTTCCATGGTCTTCCAGACCTTTTGGTGTTGCTGAGAACGTACCAAATTGTTGATTTGGCCACTCCTAAAGTTTCTGTTTTATTTTTTCAGCCTAATGAACGCATGGAATCAACTCCAGACCTTTTATCTTCTTAATCTGTCATAAACTAACGAGGAAACAGGCCATGAAACTGCTTCAATGACTCCTTACATATCATTTGGCAGACGCCCTTATCCAGAGCGACTTACATTTATTTCATTTATACATCTGAGCAATTGAGGGTTAAGGGCCTTGCTCAAGGGCCCAACCGTGGCAGCTTGGCAGTGCTGGGATTTGAACTCATGACCTTCCAATCAGTAGTCCAACGCCTTAACCACTGAGCTACCACTACCTACAATCAATTGTCGAATTACTTTTGAGCCTGTGAAAATGGAGGTACTCTGTAAAAAATGGCTGTAATTCCTAAATGGTTGATGCAATATTTTTGTTAAACCTCTGAATTAAGGCTGAAAGTCGGCACTTCAATCACATCTTGACTGCTTCATTTCAAATCCACTGTGGTGGTGTACAGAGGCAACATTACCAAACCTGTGTCACTGTCCAAATAATTATGGACCTGACTGTATATACAGAAAGTGCATAGGGTTTTATGTGTGTATAGTTTTATATTAAGTTAATTTTTCCCTTTAAATAATTATTTGAAGAACCCTACAACAAAATGTTTTATTTTTGTATCATAAAGAGTTTGAAGTAGATCCCAGGAGGCTAAGAATCGCTAATTATCCTTTAAAGAACCTTCGAAGAACCCTTTATCAAGTACCAAGAGCTAAATGAGATGTATTCTAGATATAATAAGCAATAATTTGGGGTTTGTTCCTCACACTTACACACTGAGAAAAAAAGGGTTCTTTTAATGGTTCATTGGAAAATTAAGGGTTCTTGGTGTCCAAAAAAAAATGGGTAGAATTGAACCTCTTTTTGAACCTTACAGGTTCTATGTAGAACCCTACAACAAAATGTTTTGCTACCAGAAAGGTTTCTGAGTAGAACCCTTTTAGGAGGCCCCTTTAAGAACCCTTCATTATCCAGTACACTCATAAAGAACATTTGAAGAGTCCTACAGGTTCTTTAAAGGTTCTAGATATTAAGAAGAAAATAATGAGCAATAAAGGTTATTTAAGGATTCTTAAGATTATTAAGCGTTCTGGGCTTGGAATCCTTTCTGATAGGAAAACACTTTGCTATAGGATTGTACATAGAACCTGGAAGGGTGTAAAGTGTAAGTGTTTTCCTATCGGAAACAATTCCATGTAGAACCATTTTCTTGGACGCTAATAACCCTTAATAATCCAATGAGCTCTTAAAGAACCCTGGAATCTTTCAGTGTCTGGTACAAACTCCAAATTATTGCTCATCATTTGAATTTTATTTCCTAGAACCTGTAAGGAGTTTAACATTTATTGATCTTTTGGGGGGGAGGGGGGATGGGGGGGGGTTTCTTCAGGGGTTCTTTAAGAGTTCATTGGATAATTACGGCTTCTCAGCTTCTGAAATATAATTAGGGTTCTACTTGGAATACTTTATACGCTCGAAATTTGTAGGCTTCTACATAGAACCTTTAAAAAGAGGGACGACTGAAGAACCCTTAAGTGTTCTAATCACAGAACATGCTGGTATGGAAAACACACACCCACACACACACACACACACACACACACACACACACACACACACACACACACACACACACACACACACACACACACACACACACACACACACACACACACACACAGCTCAATATTCATATTTAAGGTGCTTCTCTCCCCTGCAGCAGGTTTGCACCTCTGGAACATCAGTCAAGGAGGAACGTGTTACAGCTACGTGTTCAACATTCAGCAAAAATGAAAAATAAAAACATCAACATCAGCCCCAGAGAGGACAAGGAGTGTGTGATGTGTGTCCATGTGTGTATGTGTGTATGTGTGTGTGTCTGTGTGTGTGAGAAAAAAGACAAATAAAATGAGGGGAGGTTTTTATTTTTATTTTTTTCATTTTAGACGCATTAATTAGTCGACGGTGCCATAATCTATCACACGTAAGTTTAAGAGCTGTCCAATTATTATAATAATTATAATTATAATTCACCGCAACCATCACGCAAACGTGAGGACGGAGTAAATAACGCAGGATGGGGTGCTACTGGGCGAAAAGTCAACTATTTACAATAGTCACTAATTTATGCAAATGTAATCGCAGAAAGAGTAACGCATGTGAAATGAAGATTGTACAGGAGGTCTGTGACCTGGAATAATAATAATAATAATAATAATAATAATAATAATAATAATAATAATATGTTGAGTGTTTATTCACCCAAACATAATATAATTATTCAATTTAAAGAATTAATAATTAATTTAAACATATATATATACATATATATATATATATATATATATATATATATATATATATATACACTTCATTTCAGGGTTAACAAGGAATATTCTTCCTTTGAACAGAACACTGTGTGTGTGTGTGTGTGTGTGTGTGTGTGTGTGTGTGTGTGTGTGTGTGTGTGTGTGTGTGTGTCATGCAGGACACTTACATTCCAGTAGATGGCAATGTACAGTGGTTTTAACTGGAGTGTGTGTGTGTGTGTGTGTGTGTGTGTGTGTGTGTGTGTGTGTGTGTACTCTCACCTGACTACACAACCAACCCGAACTCAAAACTATTGATTTCTACAATTGTTTACTTCTTTACTTCTTTTGTCCTGTTTGTTGATTGACTCTTCACGTGTGTTTATCCACATGAGAAGTTTATTTATTTATTTATTTATATTTTATTGTATTTCTGTCATTCATTCATTCATTTATATAAGAAGAAAAATGCAGACAAATCAATCATTTCTGAGCAAATCTCTTCAAATTATTATAAGATTAAATCTTTCGCGGCTCAGTTTGTATTTAAATTCGGCCTGAGTTGAAATGATTGTCATGTAGGCTCATGATTTAATATTTTTAATATTACATCTAATTTAAATGTAAAAGTTTTAGATTTAATGAATTAGCAGGAAATTGAAATAATTTATCGGTGCACTCAGATGAGACAGAGAGAGAGAGAGAGAGAGAGAGAGAGAGAGAGAGGACAAAAACAAATATGGAGAAAGGACATGATGAAAACATGTGCCACTTTCACTCCGTGTCCACATGAGCAAATAGAAAAAACACTAAAAAATAAAAGCAGGCAGCTCTGGAAGCTTCTGGATCTCCTCCCTCAGGCCCTCGGGCTTTTGTGAAAGAGAAGAAAATAAAAAAAGCTGTCCAGAGAAAAGTGAGCGACGACAATGCGGCCCGGCGCTTTGTTTTCGTCCTCCTCAAAGCCGCTTGTTCTTCGATAAGGCCCAGAAGTGAACTCGCGACCCGTCAGAGGGAACCGGTGGGAAAAGAATCCACTTTCCATCGCTGGCGTTGTTCTTCTCCCTCGGAGAGCCGTGTCTCCATGTGGGAATACTGCGAGCTTTCAGTCTGCTGCTGCCGAGCGATAGCATTCACTGCACCGGGGCCCGAGAACGCTGTGCATTCAGCTCAGAGGCTCTAGCACCGGGGCATTGTACACACACATACACACACACAAGGACAATACACACATGCATGGACAATACACACACACACACACACACACACACACACAAGATTCAGTCTGGACACAAAACACAAGGAGAGGCTTGATAGAGAGAGGTCTGGCAGTGAGGAAGTAAGAGTGTGTGTGTGTGTGTGTGTGTGTGTGTGTGTGTGTGTGTGTGTGTGTGTGTGTGTGTGTGTGTGCGCGCGCTGGGGGGCTGGGGGAAGTCTAAATGAATATGTGTGTGTGTGTGAGTGTGTGTGTGTATGAGAGACACACACATGCTTACAGTTGTATGCATAGGTTTGAGTTTCCTTTGTTGATTTTCTAAGTGAAAAAAATAATTAATGAATTAGTAGGGTGTCCAAACTTTTGCACGTCACAATTACTATTTTTATCATAAAAAAAAAAAACTTAATCAAATGTAAAATAACTCTACAGTAATATATATGCAGAAAGAATGTTATTTTTTAAAATTTGTTCATTTCACTTCCATAAAAAAATCAATAACATTTGTAACAGGGGGGCACAAACTTTCGCATACAACTATTCATGTGTTTTAAGTGGCAAGTACTTGATTTAATCTAATATTAAACCTTAAAATCGTTAAAATCTGTAAAACCGTATCATTTTCTTTAAGTGAATCTGAGATCTGAGATGAATCACAAAATTCGAGTCAGATTTCTAACCTAAACTTCTGCTACTGTTGTCGCCTTGTGGGCGTGGCCTGTTCGGCGTTGTTTTTGTAGTTCTGATTGGTAATAGTCGTAGCTACTTATATCTTCCAAAGCTAACGAGTTAAACACAAATAAAAGAACGTGATTACCTCTATGTATTAGCATCGCAAAACCTCCAGATTTTTTTAAATGAATCATTTTACTCGGTTTAACTACGGCGGCCATCTTTGTGTCATGGCACACAACAAATTTTGGTTATGAAGATGTCTACCCAAACCTCAATGTCTCGGCTGAGGAAGGCCCTAACTCCTTGGAACAGATGCTGATCTCTAGTGCGCATTACAATGTACGTGTACGTACTATATATAAACATTTTGCATGTTGTTGTTTCCTAGACTTAGAACTTAAGTCCAAATGTAATGCTCAAGATTGCTCACAGTTCCACACTTAGGGTCAATTTATAAAGAGAAGGGTTCGAGTCTCAGTCTTAATTTTTTTAGGGGGTACCTGGGTAAGCATGCAGAACATTTCAGATTTGAGACTTTTAACTGGTTACAGAGCTAGGGCTCGTAGAAATCTGGGGAAAAGCCTACTTTATTCATGCATTTTTTTTTTTTTTAGGAATAAACGGATGTAATATAAACATAAAAATTATTTTTTAAAAATAAACAGTATTTTACAGTAATTATGTTTAGGATTGACATACAGTAGCTTATGCTTGTCAATGAGGTCTGTCTTGGAAACAGTAAAGCATGATCTATCACAGGGTTCTTCAAATCTGCAGAGTTTAGCTCCAACCTCCAAACTCACCTGCCTGTAATTTTATAGTAATCCTGAAGACCTTGCTTAGCTTGTTCAGGTGTGTCTGATTAGGTTTGGATGGATGTTGGATGTTCAGTTGGATGTTTTACAAATGAACAGCGTCATAACCGGAGCTGTGGGGTTGTTTCTCCTGTGATAAAAGCAGTAAGTGACTACAGCTCAGATTCGAAGAACCCAGTGATAGATCACTTAATTGTGAAAAGAGTGTCAAAGCAAAGAAATTCCACTAGAAATCCCACAATGCATTGCTTCAAGTTAAAATAACAGACATCTGAGACAGGAAATTCATGATGTAATTCTCTGTATTATGCTGCTACAATCTCCGTCCAATCAGAATTCACGCTCTGATTGCATATACTCTAGATTACACGTGTTATAACTTACACGACGGCTCAACGGGGTCTTTTTTTTTTTTATTTAATTTAATTTTTTATTTATATCACAGTTAATCTTCTCCAGTGGTTTGATGATATTGTAACATTTTTTCTTTTGAATTTGAAGATTTTTTATATTGACTTCATCTAATTAGCTATTCGTGCATACGTTTGCATAGTTATATACCATAAACAAAACAAAACAAAAGTTTTTGGGTGATATTAAAGTTCAAAATTAAGATGTTAATTTCATTGTGAATACTTTTATAGACTAGTTCATTGGGGGGAAAAAACACATCTGTTTATTATTTAATAAAGAAACAGCAATGTGCTTTTGTTAAAAATTTGCTCTTTTAAAAATATATATATTTTTTAGAATAAAATGTAACATAACTCCAACAATTCGAGATTTTCCTCATTGATAAGCTTCATATGTTTTATTAAAAAGTATGATACGTGTAATTTCTAAACTTAAGGAATTAAAGGAAATTGATGTGTATGTTATAATGATACATCAATTTTATCGAGCAGGAAACAAGGTTTTTAAAGATGTATGATGTGATGTGCCAAATGGGCGGAGCTTAACGCCTTACTCAAAATTGCTAAGTGAATAAAAACAATGAATTAAACACATTTTTTGTGGCTTCTGTTTCACATAATTCTTCGCCACACACGAGTGCGAGTCGTCTGGAAAGAAAACAAGCAGCGACATGCAGTGTTTAGAGCTGCCACTTTGGATCTTTTAAGAAGGAATGCGAGAAAAAATGTTTAACTACATCTGCCGGAGGGTTACACCTGCACGTCTGGAGTTCAGAAATAATTAGAGCAGCTGTAAAAACTCTTGATTTGGAAATAAAACATTGTGTGATAAAGTGGGAGGAAACCAACACGATTAGCAGCAGTAATTTGTGCAATTTCTGAAATTTGTGCGTGTGTTTGTTGTCACACTCGGCTCATGTTGTATCAGAAAGTCAGACAAGCACTTTTCATAGAAATATACTGTTATATGTTTAAATAAATAAAGAAGAAAAAAAAGAAATAAAACTCAGAAGCACCATCGCCACCCGCAGAGGCACCGCAGCGCTCCGGGAAAATTAGTATTATGATTTTAACGGATAAATAGCCGTCACATCTAATTAATCCCACACATCACAGGAGGATACAACGCCACGGGGCCGAAGAGATCACTCAGCGCACATCAAAGCCACCGCCATTGCCAGGACTTCTACACAGGCCAGAAAATTCACTTTCTTCTTTATTTATGTGTGAGAACGGTCAATGAAGCGAGGCCTGAAGAATGCATGGATAATAGGAATGATGGATAATTTCATCCTCGGCATGGATTTAAAGGACAGTGCATCATCAGCAAGGAAGATCATTAGGATCCAAGTTTGGAGAACTTCACAAAAAATAAACAAAAAACATGTGGGGAAAAAAAAAAAATCACCAATCATTATTATTATGCCCTGATGAGCAGGAAAAAGAAATGATTGGGGGGGGGGGAATAAAAGAAAACTGATGGGGAACAAAAATAACCAAAAGAGAAAAAATATTAAAAAAAAAAAAAAAAGATGGCTACCATCATGTGATATTATATATATATATATATATATATATATATATATATATATATATATATATATATATATATATATATATATATATATATATATATATATATATATATATAAAAGAAATGCTCTGATGAATGCCAAAGCACTATGTGAAGAAAAAAAAAATACACAAAAACATTATTTGGTGGGAAAGCAATCAATTGTATGTCAATCAATTGTATCAAGTATATGAACCAAGCTAAAAATAAATTTAAAAAAAAAAGAGAGAGAAAAGAAAATTACCAATGACCTGTGAAATCAATTATATGGTATGTGAAATCAGATGGTCAGAAAATGGGCCCTCCCAAAAAAAAAAAAAAACCCCAACAGTTTAGCAAATTCTTAAAAAATAAGCTCCTAGAGAGAGAGAAAAATGTACACTATAGCCAGCTCCCTGAATATTTAGCACGTCAATCATCCCTGGAAAGTTGGAAATAATATTCTCATATTTGTCCAAATAAATCATTTCAGCATGCCATTTACCTTTTTCATTATGAGCCGTAATCTGCCCGGGGCTTCACCAAGGCCCTGCACAGTGGGGTGGAAGTAAAGGTTACCTCCGAATAAAAAAGAGAATTTACACAGATATTATCCACACAAAAACAGCCATGACATTACCCTCAAGACACAACTTCATCAGGAAAAGAGTGACTTTTTGTAGGGAGGTACAAAGGAAATAAGATGATCACATACGGTCAATATGGGAATATGGGAAGTATACTGTGTATAAATGCAGGACCAGTGTGTATATATATATATATATATATATACATATATATATATATATATTGTGGACTTTCGAAATTCCTGTGGCTTTAAAATGAGAGTTTAATTAAACAATGACAGTAAAAAAACAACAACCCTGAATGCAGTGCCAGATTTTCAGGAAATGCCCAAAAGCAAATCCAAAACAAGCTCTTATAAAAATAAAAAAAAAAAGGAAAAGGGTGTTTCCTCTGGCTGATGATAGGGAATAAAAAAAAAACGAGCCCTCGAGCTCGCCTTGTCTTTATTCGACGCAAATTGTGTGTGCACTGGAAAGAAAATGCCGTGTCCTGCCAAGCTGACCACATATTTACTGTTTACTGCTGGCTGTTGCACATGTGGTTTTTGCATACACTCTCGTCTCCCAGTTAAATCATCTGCGGTCCCTGGGCTTCCTTCTGACATTACGCCGCCTTGGCTCGCCGCCGCGCCTTCAATCTTTCACGCAACACAGAGGCATGCGTACCAAATAATAATGACCATTTCAGACGTTTATATTTACACGTCTTGGATTTGTTTCAGCTTTTTCTTCTTCTCCTTATCTCTGACTTTCCTTCCCTTCCTCTATCTCGCACTCGCCTCTATCTCTTCTCTTCTCATCTATTCTCTTAACATTTTTTCCTTTTTCTATCTATTACACCAGGTCATTTGAATTAACTCAGACGAGGGACGTCGGAGCTCCTTTTGAGCTGCAAAGTGTGATGAGTGACGTACTGTATAGTGTATAGTGTATTTTCCTCAGAACAGGGCACTGTATAGATTTAACAAGTGAACATGTCTGTATGCTGATTGATCTAAAGCTGATACGTGTTTATACAGTAAAACTCACTTAAAGGTAAGAAGAGCTGCTGTGTTTACTCCTGATGCCGTGAGCGGCCATTTTGTTTTGACGTCACTCCCTGAACTCGGAGTTGAGGAGACCGTCCCGAGTTCCTGAGTAAGAATTTAGAGTTGAGGAGGCTTTTTCTTTGTTTTTTTTGTCCCCCTTTGCATCATTTTCTGCTTCATAAAACTCTTGAAATTATTTGACTTGATATGTAGCTTTTGTTTGTTTGTTTTTGTTTTTTTTTGTTTTTTTGAAAATGTGTTTCGACAGCTTTGTAAGTTTAGATGTGTAAAGCAATCCTGTGGATTTCAGCCCAATTTTACAAAGCGATAAAACCATGTGACATCGTTTTTATAAGCAAAGATGAACAAGATCAGTTGAGCTGTCTTATAATTCATATAGATCATCTTTATATGTTTATCTAATTTAAAGACTAACCATACAAATATGACCTTGTTCTGGGCATCTCTGTTTTTCCCGAGCCTCAGCACTGGAACCTGTGTAGATCGGAACTTTGACTTTGAAAGATTTACTTGGAACTTTCCGAATTCCCAGTACAATGGATCGCAGTGTCCATTTTTATGAATTTTTCTCACTTGCAGCACGGTACCAACTAGCTAGCATGATCTGGCTAGTCTGTTAATTCCCGCTTTTGTTTATGGAATCCTGTCATGTTTCGTTAAAGGAAATTGAATCAGATCGGAAATACCTATGAGGCAAATTCTTCTCCTGACATCTACAGTCCTGCTGACTCTATCCTCCAGACCTCCAAACAAACTGCACCGCAGCTAATAAAACATCGAAACAGCAATGAAGACGGCAAGAAGAATTAATCCAGGCAGACACAGTAAGGGGAAGTCATCAAGTGTGTGTTTAAAAAGAGTACTGAACGGTACATAAGGGTACTGAAACTAGAGGTCAACCGATAGTGGAATTTCCTGAAACCAATAACTAATACAGGCAGTACCGGCCGATAACCGATTAATCAACCGAGTTGTAAAAACTCAAAGTAAAATATTGTTGAACAAAAAATATACCACATAAATGTACCATGAAAATGTACTGTTCTTTTTTTTTAAACAAAATAAATATATAAATATTAAAGTAAATAAAATATATACATTCAAACTGAACCAAAAAGTAACACTCCAAATAACAAATAAAAATAGAGACATCCAAAATGAATCAAAAAACACTTCAAATAACACAATAAAATTTGTCAGTGATAGTTTGTATTTTGCCTCTAGAGGCCGCTCTCGTGCTGTATGGTTACAGCGGACCCTTCTCAGCCGATCCCGCAACGGACGCAACCGGGAAAAACTATCGGTGTGGATTTTTGCCGATAGCCGATAGTTCCATCAACCGCTTATCGTTGCCGATTAACATGTCGGAAAACTTAAAGTTACAGCTTTACCTCTGACCGTTACAAAGTGCTGACACTGGAGACTCCTTCCATAAATGTTACATAAACGTCTCCTCAACATATTGTTTATCGGTTACAAATGTTTTTCTTCTCCCTGTGAATGAGCCGTTGCTATGGAAACAATAACGTATCAGAACGAGCGCATTAATGCGTATAAACCCGTGATTTGCAGCTGCACTACTGTCAGAGCTGCTGTTATAGAGAATGAATCAACACCTTCTGACCAATCACAATCCAGAACTCAACAACAGAAAGTGCTCGTTTGCTGATGCTGAGGTTAACTAGTGAGTTTAAATAAGATCAGATGCACTACAGAGCAGTGTGTGTTTCAGCCATGTGGGTCTGAATAAGTGTGTGTGTGTGTGTGTGTGTGTGTGTGTGTGTGTGTACTGTGCACGCTCAAATGCCCACCTCCACCCCAAATCGTAAACTCCAAGACTAAAACATCTCAACTGACCCCAGACGACCCGGAGAACCAAATCACAATGAGGAACTGCTGAGACCCGAGGGTTTACTCAAGTCTTATTTGACCTCCTGACTGTGGGTTCCGTCTCATCTCCTACTTGGTCTGACACTACACTCTTAAAAAAGCTAGAACCCTCAATGTTCCCAATGTGTGCCTACCAGAAAATGTTTCCATTTTTCTTTTATCCAGAAGTGAAGATCAACAATGAACCTTTAGAGAGCTCTTGAAGAACAGCAGCTGTTTAGAAGAAAAGTTCTTGTTGTCTCAACGTTCTTTGGAACATCTTTCACTATGGTGCAATAAAAATGTAGAACCCTACAACAAAATGTTTCCCTTTCACCAAGGCTTTTATGTAGGTTATATTCTTTTGGAAAGCTAAACACCCTTAATTATCCAGAGAACCCTTAAAGAACCCCTGAGGAACCATTTTTATCTAACAGTGTACCAAGTACCAAAAAACTCCTGACAGGTTCTAGATATCAAGAAGAAGATAATGAGCAATGATTTTGGACTTTGTACCACCCAGTCATAACAAAAAGAGCACTTCAAGGGTCCTTCAAGGGTTCTTTGGATAATTCAAATTTCTTAAGTTCCAAAAGTGGTTCTACTTAGAATGCTTTCTGATAGGAAAACACTTACAACTTATACCCTCACAGGTTCTATGTAGAATCCTAGAACAATTTTTTTTCATAAGTAGAAAGCTTTTAGGATGCTAAGAACCCTTAATTTTCTAACAGACCATTAAAGAACCCTTGAGTAACCCTTTTTTGCTGAGTGTACCAAGTAAGAAGAAGCTAAATGTTAAACACCTGACAGGTTCTAGATATTAATGTAATAATAATTAATGTTCTAGATAGTAATGAGCAATATATGAGCACTTACCAAGTTAATACACACACTGTTGTGGGAAAAAAAAGGTTCTTCCAATGTAATTCCAAGGTACCTTAGATAATTACAGGTTCTTATTTTCCAAAATATGGCTATACTTGGAAAACTTTTTGATAGGACAACACGTACAGCTTACACCCTTCTATGCAGAACCCTTCAGCAAATTGTATCGCTATCAGAAAGGTTTCCAAGTAGAACCCTTTAAGAAGCTGAGAACCCTTAATTATCCAGTACACTCATACAGAACCCTTGAAGAAACCTTATTTCCCCCTTACAGTTTAGCTAAATGTTAAATGTCTGACAGGTTCTAGGTGTTAAGAAGAAAATAATGAGCAATAATTTGGAGTTTGTGCAGCACACTCACCCGGTTTAGAAAGCAAAGAACCCTGAATTATCCAATTAACTCTTTAAGAACCCTTAGGAGGAACCCTTAGATAACTAGAAATTGAACTCCTGACATGTGCTAGATCAGTGGTCACCAACCCTGTTCCTGGAGATCTGAAGACTTTAGCTCCAACCATAATGGTGCCCACCTGACCATCTAATCATTGCCTTAAGACGTTCTTGATCAACTAAAACAGGTGTGCTAGATTTTGGTTGGAGATGAAACCTGCAGGAAGGTAGATTTCAAGGAAAACAATAAGCAATAATCTGGAGTTTGTACTGCACACTTACCAAGTTAATACAAATTCTTCAAGGGTTCTTTGGATTATTTGGGGTTCTTATCTTTCAGAAAATGTTTCATTTCAAGATGTTTCAAGGACAACATCTTATTGTACAGTATGGTTCTTCATAGAATGTTGCTTAAAGAATTCCTTCACTTTAAAGATGGACGACTGATGAACACTTGGGTCTAGAAGTACTAGCAGTTCTAGTGTTTGTTTTAGGAGTAGTATTTTTTTAATTGTATTCGACGTTGTTTTTTTACACAGAGAACACATATGGTATATTTTTAGCTTTAATTTGACTCGTGACTCGGGAACTATTTCCAGATGCAGATGTTTCACATTAGAAGAAAACGTCTCGGTGTTCCTAAGTGTTCTTTAGCACGTCTTTCATTATGATTCATGTAAAAATCTGAGCTGAAGTCCTCAGTGTTGGTTCCCTGATGTTCTGCATGGAGACAGAGCAGGCGCATGGCTCAGCACTTGTCCGATTAGGGAGATGAAAACTGAGGCACACTTCTAATCAGTGCCATATGCTGCCTCGTGGCCCGCACTTTCGCCTTGTCATGTTGAGTGGCTCTCACGAATGCTTCCTGACATGTTCTATCCAGAGCCCATCCTGGACTAATGAGAAAAATGTCTCTGAATGCCAGGCTCTGTCTCCTCGGACAGGGCCATACTGATGGCTCAGGGTTCTGACCAAGGCATCAATGTGTTATACGGCACTTTCCTCCTTCCTCGTCTTTTTCTTATGCATCATTGATCAGAGAACCTGTGCAGAGTATTCTGTCTGTCACATAGAACCGTTTTGGAAGCTAAGAACCCTTCATTATCCAATAAACCCCATCAGGAACCCTTGAAGAACCATTTTTCTAAGGTCGTCATTATTTTCTTCTTAATATCTAGAACTTGTCAGTTGTTTAATATTTAGCCTTCCTGCTACACGGTACACTCGTAAAGGGTTCTTGAAGCATTTCTTAAGGGTTTTCTTTTGGATAATTAAAGGTTCTTAGCTTCCTAAAAGGGTTCTTCTTGGAAGACTTTGTTGTTGTAAGACTTTGCACTTGCTCATTATTTTCTTCTTAATAAATGGTATCTGTCAGGAGTTTAACTTTTAGATATCTAAGGGTTCCTCTGGGTCGATCAAGGGTTCATTGGACAACTAAGGGTTCTTAGCATTGTAAAAGAGTTCCACTTGAAGGCCTTTGTGATAGGAAACATTTTATTCTAGTATTCTACATAGAACCTGTAAGGGTGTACGTTGTAAGTGTTTTCCTTTCAGAAAGTAGAACCTAGAACCTTTTTGGAAGTTACAAACCCTTAATTATGAACCCAATGAACACTTTAAAGAACCCTTGAAGAACCCTGAGTGGGTTAGTGTGTGGAACAAAGTCCAAATGATTGCTTGTTATTTTCTTTTTAATATCTAGGACCTATCAGGAGTTTAACATTTAGCTCTTGGTACTTGGTATATTTGTTAGATAAAAAAAAAAAAAAAAGGTTTTCCAAGGGTTCTTTAAGGGTTTGCTGGATATTTTAGGGTTCTTAGCTTCCTAAACAGGTTCTTCCCAGAAGCCTTTGTAAAAGAAACGCATTTTATTATCGGATTCTACATGAAGGCTGTTAGTTTTCTCTTCCCAATCAGAAAGTGTTGCAAGTAGAACCTTTGTTTTTGAAACTAAGAGTCCTTAATTATTTAACAAACTATTAAAGAACCCTTTAAGGTCATTATTTTATTTTTAATATCTAGAACCTGTCAGGTTCTTGGTACACGCTTAGAAAAATTAGTTCTTGAAGAATTCCTTAAGGGTTTACTGGATAAATAAGTGTTCTTAGCTTCCTAAAAGAGTTCTACTTAGAAGGCTTTATTATTGTAAGAGTTTGTGCTTTGTGGGTTCTTGGTAACATGACAAACTGCGAGAGAGGCTGGTGAGGGATCTATCATGTTTCACAGACGTTCCACAACATTAAATGGATAAAAATTACGGGGTTTGTTAATGAATTAAAAAATGTAATTGCTGTCATGTAAGAGGAATAAAACACTTGGGGACATGCTGTTACAGGAAAATAATCATCACACCATCCCGTCACTCAGGATTTATATTTTATATTAATCATTTGGAAATCATCCTCGGCTCAAATTCCAACACGTCTAGGACTCTCTTTTTCCCCCGAAACAGAACTTTGTGTGCTGTAGTCTCGGGCAACATCTGGCTCCTCATGTAGGTGCATATTAGGATCAAATTAAGTAGAAATGAATGGGATGCTACATGACAGGCTGCAGATGTTCCGGGCGGCGGTGTGAAAATCCGAGGAGCGAGAAGCGGCATAATGAATCCGGCGCTCTTACAGCAGGGGTGCAGTGTTGGGTTCATAGGTAAAGGGGAAAAAAATGAAATAAGAAATTGATTTAGTCAGAACATCTAACTGCAGTGACTTTAGTTAAAAGTGTGTGACTTTTTATGTCTTGTATTAACTGTGAGATTTCAGAGGACAGCAGTGTTTTCGTTTAACGGAGTGTGTGAGTTAATTGAGCATGAGACGGAGAACATGTGGTAGTTAGTTGTCGGATCTTTTGTGGCGTAATATGGATGTGGCATGATCTGTCTGTCTGTCCATCTGTCTGTCTGTCTCTCTGTCTTTTTTCTGTCTATCTGTCTGTCTGTGTATCTGTCTGGCTGTCTGTCCATCTATCTGTCCATCTGTCTGTGTATCTGTCTGTCTGGTTGTCTATCTGTCTGTGTATCTGTTTGCCTGTCTTCCTGTCTGTCTTTCTGTCTGTTTGCCTTTCTGTCTGTCTGTCTGTGTATCTGTCTGTCTGGCTGTCTATCTGTCTGTGTATCTGTCTGTCTGGCTGTGTATCTGTCTGTGTATCTGTTTGCCTGTCTTCCTGTCTGTCTGTCTGGCTGTCTGGCTGTCTATCTGTCTGTGTCTGTGTATCTGTTTGCCTGTCTTCCTGTCTGTCTTTCTGTCTGTTTGCCTTTATGTCTGTCTGTCTGTCTCTCTGCCATTCTTTCTGTCTATCCATCTGTCTATCTACTTGTCTATCTATCTATCTATCCATCCATCCATCTATCTATCTATCTATCTATCTACTGTATCTCTGTATGTCCATCCATTTGTCCATATATCTATCTTTCCATCTGTCCATCCATCCAACCACCCATCCATCTTTATGTCTGTTCATCTACTGTACCGATTTGCTTATCCACATATCCATCCAACCATCTATCCATCTATCTATCTATCTATCTATCTATCTATCTATCTATCTATCTATCTATCTATATAATTAGAGTGCTTTAAATGCACACATTGTAAAATTATAAAAGGTGAAGTGTTCAGTTATCAGATTACATTTACTGTATATCTCTCTCATTAATCCAGATGCAGATGCAGATGTTTTACACAGCAGTATAAATTTCCACGGTGCTGCTCTCCATCAGCACGCGTTAAAATTTGCACCTCGTCACCTCGTTACACAAATTTGGCTCGCTAAACAAGGCCTGGCACAATGGCTAATTCAGGGCGGGTCAATAAACCTAGATGATGTGTGTGTGTGTGTTTGTGTGTGTGGAGGAGGGAGTTGTCTCGCTGGGCAATCTCTCTCTCTCTCTCTCTCTCTCTCTCACACACACACACACACACACACACACACACACACACACACCCACACCCATGCCGCCACTCTCAGGTGACAACAGGTTGCTATGGCGCTCTGGCTGCTAGACTTGCCACGTGGAGATGTGATCACACTCCCTCGACGCGGCAGGAAGGCAGCGTTTGCTTCCAGCTCAATGACACGATCATGACTTCACTGTTGAATCACAAGCCGTCTAATTACAGCCCAGAGATCTATTATTTCCTTTAATTTTTCCTCGTCGGGCGAACGAGGCCGCCTCACCTCCCTCTCGCTCCACCACATCTCGCACCGCTCATTAATGTCAGAGAGCACTGGCCGCGGCATTATGAGGGGTCGAGGCTAATTTACACACCGGTGGAACGTATACGATGGTCTTGGCTTGATGAGAGCACTGTGTGTGAGTGTGTGTGACACGGAGGCTGGAGGTTAAACACACAATGATGCAATCTGAAGTGGGGAAACACACTATTTGCTTTTGCTATGTGCATAATTACAGGAGTGTTTCTTGTGTTGCTGTGAGGAACTCCAGCGAACGTTACACCTGAGTGCTGAGGGTCTGAACGTAATCATCCACATTACACGTGCTGCTCCGATGCCACAGGAGGACATTGTCGTTGTTATATGTTGCTAGCTCAGTCACAGTGGAGTCAGGATTCACTTCTAGCCCCAAAAAACATTTCATTTTGCCGTATTAACGTCATATTAATGAAAACTCCAGTGTAGAAGTAGTGGAAGTAGACACTGGAACAAAAGCTGGACTAAAAGTCCCAGAATGCAACGCAGCTATACGACGGCAGAGGCTCGGCTCGGCTAGTTAGCGATGTAAGACATGATGATGACGTTGGTACTAACGAAAAAGTTGCAGATTTGGAAGTTTGAGCAGAAGACGGTGAGAAAGCTGAAAAGACTAAACGATTAAAGTGCCGCTGCATCACTCTCTTAAGCTGGAGATGCCAGTATGGGGGAAAATAGGAAAATAATCGACCTCAGGATGGTAACAGCGACTTGGCTTCATCACACAACTCTCTAACAACTTCTTTCTTTCTTTTCTTAGCTCATGACTGAATTTAGAACAAAATCCAGTTCTCTAAAGTGAGCTTTCAGCGTCCACTTCCAAAACTTCCTCGCTGATAATCAGTCTTAAACAGATTTGTGTCAACAAAAGCATACGTGATATTCATTACGAAGTAGACGCCACCCGGATCCCAAACTTCACTGAATTATAAATACAAATGAACTTGCCGCTCTGAAAAGTTGGCGCTCGCTGAAACATGGCACGACCGTTCCAAATGCATCACTTCTACAAAGCGGTGGTGTGGTCTGGCAAGTGGCTGGGAAAATTTCAAAACTAATGTTACGAGGCCAGAGATCCAATAAAACACAAATACAGCAACGAGCCGCGCCATGGCAACAGCTGGAAACACAATCGCTCTCCGAAGAGAGGCCGAGCTCAAAAAGTCATTAGATGTTAAGATTATATACACGCTATTATTATTTGCGTATGACTGTGTAAGACTTTGGGAAATAAAAAAAAAAGAAAAAAAAAGTACAAGTCATCTCTTCTGGTAAAGTCGTAACGGTCGGAGTGTAAAATATATTGCTTTGTAAGTGCTACTGCTGCAGAAAGGGCTGAGGAGGTGCTGAAATTCAACTCGTCCTCCAAACTTCCTCGTCGTTATTCTTAACCTGAGGAGAAACAGCAACAGCACACTCTGATTTGAATCTGTTTTTTTTTTAATCAGGCTCCAGGATTCCATTATCAGATACCATTCCTGTGATGGACACGGCGTGGACTGAAACGCTTTTTAAAAAGGAAAGGAAGCGGACAGAGAAGCGCCAGTAGATCGCGGGTTCGAGTCCCGACGATGCCGCCGCCGTGTGTGATCGGGAGACTAGAGAGCAACGTTGGCAGATCGGCTGTGTTCTCCGGGTGGGTGGGGCATTCTCTGTTTTGCCTGTCAATCACAGCGACACTAGCCAATCACGTGCCTCTGTGAGCTCGTGTATGTGGAAGAGGGCGGATAGCGCTTTCCTCCGAGTGTGTTACACAGCCCTGTGATGCAGCAGGAGCAGCAGTTCGAAAAGATGTGATCGGTGGCTTCACTGTCTCGAAGGGAGCACGTGTTAGCCTCCGTATACTAGCTTCGTTTGTTTGTTTGCTGTCGTATGTCCGTGGAGAGTTGACTAGTGGGTGGGAATTGATAAGAAAATGTGAAAAAAATACAGAATAAAAATATGCAGTTGACATGACGTGATGCCACACGTGACGTTTGACGCGACGCATTCGATGTGAGGTGAAGTAAAGTAAGGAAACGAGAGCATTGTCGCTTAACACCTTTCTCTCTCTCTCTCTCTCTCTTTTTCATTCCTTTCTAAAAATACAGGACCACGACAAAAAAAGAAATAAAAAAGCACGGCTGAGGAGTTCAACAAAGCACTTTGCACCTTATTGTGTTCATGAAGCACGCAATAAAACTTTTTTCGAGTGCACTTCTGTTCCACACTACGACAGGCATGTATACGGGACTCAAACATCTGGCGACTGTCCAGTTGAACACACATCACAGCTGGAAATGAAGCGCTTTGACTAAAAAGGAAAGTATTCCACAAAAATATGGATTATAAAAAAATCGTATAAACATTTTTTTTCTCTAAGTGTATTTATTACGTGAGTCCCGTCCAGAGCATTACCACCAACACCGCAGACAGACGCATATGCAAGGGGAAAAAAAAGAGAGAAAAAAGAAAGAAAGAAAGAAAAAAAGAAAAAAGAGGCCCCACTTTAGCCGGCGTACTCATTCTTTCTGCGCTGGCACTTCCAACAGGAAACTGACAGTATTATGTGACACTGTGGAATGCTCGGGAGGTCTGAGCTGGCGAAGTCGACGTACACCCAGCAACAATGCGGCCTTTTGTTTAGCACTTACCAAAATTGTGTCTAACTTCTGCAGTCCTGAGAGAGTAGGAAAGGAATCGGGTTACCAATTTTTGTGGTCCCACCATCCGAAAAAAAGAGAAAAAAAAAAATCCCTCCAAAACATTCACAGGGGATGAAGTGTAAAAGATAAATCAGCAATTTATCTCTCAGACACATCACTTTTACAAAGCTGTGGTGCCGTAATTTCGGTAAATAATCCTATCACGTTACCATGTGTTCATAAACACTGACACTGGGGTGAAAACTGCTTTCAGTTCCATGTTACTTTAGTTTCATTTTTTATTTTTAAAGTAGAAATGTCAAAAATATATATATATATATTTATATATCTCCGTATTAAATTCTATATTGTTGCAAAGTTCATTTCACGCATTTCCCACCCTGCTCCATACTTCTTAAAACTAGAATTTTTTATCTCACGTCGATTTTTTAACATTTTATCCATAAAAATGTTTATTTTTTATTATTATTAATTATTAGTGTTATTTTTTTTTAACTCTTATTTGAAACTGGGGACTGACTGCTGTGTCATCACAATAAACAAACATAAAATTGACAAATTAAACAAATAAAATTTCATTTTTGCTATAGGCAAATTGTAAAATACATCTTAATTATTATTTATTATTATTATTATTATTATTATTATTATTATTATTATTATTATTATTATTATTATTATTGCACATTCATACAATTTTGCAGAAGAAAATACAAAATGTAACTAAATTTAGCCAAAATTAACTGCAAAAAGAAAGTACAAATTTTACGTTTTTAATATTTTGATCATGTATACATAATTTATTCTTATTAAAAAAAATATATATATATATATATATATATATATATATATATATATATATATATATATATATATATATATATATATATATATATATATATATAAAGACCTAAGAATATAAATCAATCAATCAGTTAATTCAATATCAAACATGGACACTAAGCGTGTGTATGTAACTGAGACGTGGGTCATACAAACTCCAAATTATTACTTATTATTTTATTTATTTATTTATTTATTTTAGGAAGCTAAGAACCCTTAATTATTCAATGAACCCTTAAAGAACCCTTGAGGAACCAAGAAACTAAATGTTAAACTTCTGACAGGTTCTAGAGGTTAAGAAGAAACTAAAGAGCAATGATTTAGAGTTTGTGCTGCACACTTAAAGAAAAGGGTCCTTTAATAGCTCTTTAAGGGTGCCATAGATAATTATTCTCCAAAATATGGCTACACTTGAAACTTTTGGATAGGACGACACTTACAGCTCACACTCTTCTATGTAGAACCCTTCATTAAAATGTTTTGCTATCAGAAACGTTTTCAATCCAAGCAGAACCTTTTTAGGAGAATTAGAACCTTTGTTTATCCAGTACACTCATACAAAACCATTGAATATACCTTCCTAAAGTATAGCTAAATGTAAAGTTCCTGACAGGTTCTAGGTTTAAGCTAAGAACCCTTAATTATCCAAGGAATCATTAAAGAACCCTTGAGGAACCTTGTTTTCTACGAGTGTGTGCATTAGCTGAGCCAGTCTGCAGTGCAAACTCGAAATTATTGCTCTTGTTTTTCTAAATACCTAGAACCAATGGTTCTTAAAGGGTTCCTTGAATAATTAAGGGTCCTTAATGTCCTAAAAGTGGTCTACTCTTCTACAAAAAACATTTCCTCAGAGGCACACCCGAAGAACCCCGAGAGTTCTAATTATTAAGAAGCTAAGAACCTTGAATTATCCACTGAACCCTTAACGAACAATTTCCCCCAAAAGCATGTATATTAGCTGGGTAAGTGTGTGGTACAAAGGGTTAATTGCAAAATTAAGGGTTCTTAGCTTCTTAAAATAATATTTAAATACTTAGAACCCTTATGCAGTCTTCAGTTGTCCATCTGGGAACCCTACAACAAAATGTATCCTACCAGAAAGGGTTATACATTTCATTGGAAATTTAGAACCTTTACGAACCCTTGAAGAACCCATTTTTCTAAGAGTGTGGGTTCTTTATAAGGGTTCTTAAGCATAATAAACACTGCTGTGTATGCAAGTGTGATGCATTTCATTAATTAATCCTAACAATGTGTATAATGTCTAATGAACATCTTATGAATGCCTTATGAACATGCTTATAGGGCCTTCGCAGAAAGTGTTTCCACGTCTTTCCATTCAGAGGGATTTGAGGTTTGTTTGTGCTGCACTGAGAGGATTTAAACAGCAGGACAGAGATGAAGAGCTTTGAAGGAGGAGAAGGAAGAAAAAAAAAAAAAATCCCACCGCATTAAAATCGAATCAACTCCAGGGTTCTAGCAGCTCAGGAGAACCGAGACGATTAGAGGGTCAGCGGTCGTCTGACAGGTGCTCCACCTTCTGCCTCTCACCGTGACTCAGAGGAAACGTTCTCTCATGGAAAAATGCCACATTCGGAATTTAATCGCACTGAACATGCACACACACACACACACACACACACACACACACACACACACACACACACACACACACACACACACACACACACGCACAAAAATAACAGCAATCAGAGCTGATATTCAGAAAAGAGCGAATCTCAAATACCCTGGAACATTTCAATTTCACAGGTTCACACACGAGGAGATTGAAGGAAAAACAGATCGTAAAATTGTTATAAAGTGGAACATTGTGGCCTCTGACACAAAACCGTGTGTGTGAGCGGAGTTAAGTGCATGAAATACGCAGGACGAGTGTCAAAAATAACCTCCATTATAGCAATAAAATCATAACATTTCTTTTTAAAAATAGCTGAATACAGTATATCCTGTCTTTATCTCAATTATTGGCAATAAAAAAATGTAGAAACAGGTGAAAACAAAAACATTCACATCCTCAGGGAATGTCACTCAGAGCAGGTTCACCTTTCTGTTATTCTTAGGGCAAAAGAAATATCATTTTTAGCTGAAATATTTACACTGGTGCTTGAAAGTTTGTATATTTCTGCATTAATATGACTTAAAACATCATCAGATTTTCACACAAGTCCTACAAGTAGACAAAGAGAACCCAGTTACACAAATGAGACGGAAATATTATACTCGGGCGTTTATTTATTGAGGAAAATATTCAAATCGGTCATATTTATGCAGATACAGTATATAGAAAATTCTATAGGGTTCACAAACTTTCAAGCACCACTGTCTATGTGTGTGTGTGTGTGTGTATATATACACAGTTGCAATCAAAATTATTCGACCCCCATTGCAAATCGGGTTTATTGTCAAAATTTACAGACTTTCAGCTGTTTGCGACGAACAAATCAAACAGAAGCAGTTGAAATAGTTCAACACAGCGAAAGCTTCAAGTGGTTTCCCCAAATTCAACTGAAAATGCAACTTATAATGACTACTCCAGTCTCACAATTATTCAACCCCTTCATGGACAGCATCTTTAGTATTTAGTAGAGACCCTTTTGCTGTTATGACCTGCTGCAAACGAGATGCATAGCCAGACACCAGCTTCTGGCAGCGTTCCTGAGGAATCTTAGCCCATTCCTCATGAGCAATGGCCTCCAGTTCAGTAATATTCTTGGGTTTGTGTGCTGCAACCGCCTTCTTCAAATCAAAAAGTCGGGTGACTGTGATGGCCCTGTAGAATCTTCCAGGACTTCTTCTGCAACCAAGCCTTGGTGGAATTTGAGGTATGCTTGGGATCATTGTCCTGTTGGAAGGTCCAGTGACGCCCAAGCTTCAGCTTCCTCACAGACGGCATGAAGTTTTCTCCTAGGATTTCCTGATACTTCAATGAATCCATCTTGCCTTCCACACACTGCAGGTTTCCAGTGCCAGAGGATGCAAAGCAGCCCCAGAGCATCACCGAGCCACCATCATGCTTGACTGTGGACAGAGTGTTCTTTCTTCATTCTTCTTTATCCAGACATACCGCCGATCCATCGTGCTGAAAAGTTCCAGTTTTGTTTCATCGCTCCACAGAACAGAATCCCAAAACTTCTGTGGTTTATTTATATGATTTTGAGACGAATTTTCTTGTGCTTTTGTGTCAGTAGTGGTGAACGTCTTGGAGTTCTGGCATGGAAACCTTCTGCGTTTAGTACGCGCCATACTGTGTCTCACTGAAACCTCAGTGCCTGTTGCCACCAAGTCTTCCTGCAGGTCTTTTGCAGTCACTCGAGGGTTTTTCACAACCTGCAACTGTGTGTATATATATATATATATATAATTTCATGTTCAGAATTATCGCTGGGAAACATACAGCACGTTTTACATTTAGCGACAATTTTAAACGAGTGATTTCAAGTTGAAACACTTTTAATGATAATCCATCAGTTAATTAGACAAATGTAAAAAATAACGAGAATAATAATTTCTACAAATTACTTTTAAATTGAAAATGAAACGCTGCTTTTTAAGCATTTGATTGTAGATTTTTACGAAGCTAATCTTTCTTTAAAAAAATAAAAATAAAAATTTTACAATTTGCTAATTTCTGGATTTTATACGTTACTTTCAAAGTCTGCGTTGGTCACACACTTTCATAAACGTACCACATATACAGAATCCAAACGCTCGTCTCTTACGGAGAACCCTGATTAGAACGTCTTCTTCGTTTTTTAAATCGAGGAACATCATAGTAAAGGTGTAGAACTGGACCTTAAACAGCACGGTTCTTTTCCTAACAGCATTTTATATCGTTAAGATCAAGGAAAATGTTGTACCTGTACAGCGCACTCTAAAAATTGTCATCCGTCAAATGTTCTACGTACTGTAGAACCGACATATTTCTAGACAACGAAGGGAAGAACCCTAGAACAGAGTATTACAGTAACGGTTAAAAATAAAAATATAGAACCCTTTTTTTTTTTTTTAAAGTTAAGACCCCTTAGTTATCCAATGAACCGTTCAAGAACCTTTGAAGACCCTTTTTCTAAGAGTTCATGTATTAACTGGGTAAGCGTGCAGTACAAACTCCAAATTATTGCTAATTATTGTATTCTTAACACCTAGAACACCTAGAACCTGTCTGGAGTTTAATGTTTAGCTCTCGGGTTCTTGGTACACAGGTTCTTCACGGGTTCTTTAAGGATTTATTGGATAGTTAAGTGTTCTTAGCTTCTGGAAAGGGTTTGACTTGGAAGTTTGTAAAGTTCTACAAAACTATAAAGAAACTTCCCCTAGAGGGAGAACCGAACAAGCCTTAAGGGTTCTAAGACATATCTAGAGTCCAACAGGAGATGGACCAACATAAGACAGACTGATGTGCTTTTATGATCTAGTTTAAATGAGGCCAATATGGTCAATAAGTGCTCACTGCACTCATATCTAGAACTATTTACGGTTCCTTGATGGTTCTTCTGGAGGAACCCTGTTTCATATAACCCTGTGACATTGTTTCCTTATCAGAAAGTGTCACAAACTAGAACCTTTCTTTTTTTGAAGCTAAGAGACCTTTACCACACGAAGAATCCTCAAGAGAAGCCTTTTTCAAAGTGCGTGGAAACAAATACGGTTCCAAAAAATGTTGTTTGCTTGTTTTCTTGATGTTTTCTGGTTGGAGAATCCTGACAGGACAGTAGAAGGTAATAGTAGCAGGCTGTCGTGTTTCTCTCTACGCTAAACTGTTGGAACAGAGATTGAAATTTAAATCACTCTCGATGTCGATACCGGTCTGTCTTCCTGTCTGTCTTCCTGTCTGTCCTCTTTGTGTCTCGGGTTCTTCAGAGCGATCCCAGCGTTGCTTTATCAACCACCGAATCTAACAGGACAGCTCCTCTCACACTCATTGGCTTCTTGAGCGTTAATAGATAAGTCACTATTTTCCTTTTCACGTTTTTTTTTCCTCCTCTCAGCTCCTCAGGTTCTTCTCTTGACTTTGATTTCTCGGGGTAAGTGATCCCTCACTCCAGGACCGACGAGACCCGGCTTTACTTTGGCTCTGATATTGCGCAGCGTAATGTAAAGTGAAGTAGCACGTCTAAATGTCCTGTCAATCAGCCGCACCCCGTCAGTTTACTCCGCAGAGTCCAGAAATCTCCAGCTGGGACTCATTTCCAGCAACATAAACGATACGGCGATATTAAAGCGCTGTTAAAGTAGGTGACGACATTTCGCCCATGCTGATGAAGACTGGCGCTGGGTTTAAGACAGCAGACGGGAAGCTGACGTGATTCCCTTTCGTTAAATAAACTCTTTTCCTGCCATGATCAGTCTGGAAAATCCACTTTTGGAGTGTTTTTATAACGTGTTTAAAATCTGATTTAAGAACACTGAAAGCTCTAATTACTGCAATCAGGGACAATATCAGACTTTAGAGATATTCTTTAAATATCATTCATTTGCATCGTTCATTTGAGTTTGCTATCTGTAGGGAATAATATTTGTTCCACTAGGATTAGAATTTTGGAAATCAAAATTTTTGTGTTTTTTTTTTTGTTTTTTTTTAATTGTACAATAAGTTTTAAAATTCAATCAAATCAATTTGTATTTCTATGATTTTGAAATTTAAGACTTAAAAACAGAACAGGAACAATTTTAAATAAAGTTTATTTAAAATAATTAAACATTTATATATAAAACAACACAACAAAATTCACATTTTAGGTAATCAAAGCAATGAAACAAAATTATTTCTTAATAATAATAATAATAATAATAATAATAATAATAATAATAATAATAATAATAAAGGCATGTGATAAAATGTAAATAAATAAATAAATAACAAAAACAGTAAAAATTATATTAAAACTACGGAGCCCCTGAATTGACCTGTGCAAAAAAACAAAACAAATCACAGAGACTTTTGTGTGCACACGAGAAATTTTCGAAGAAACATCAATTTATGAGAATTTACGAGAAACATAAATTTAAAAACATATAATAATGATACATGATTTTCTTTTAACTAAGCAAAACAATCTAACAAAATGAAAAACTTGAAATGATCAAAACAATTTAGCAAAAAAATTAATAAAAAATAATCAAAACAATGGAACATAATTTTAAAAAAAAAATTTTAATGAAAAAAAATAATAATAAATTCCAATTTGAATTCGAACACATTTTAATTTATATTCATCAAACTCACATTCTACAAAACACACACAATTACGCTGAAATACTCGAGGCGATTTCAGCCAATCAGGAGTTGAGAAATGACCGACAAGCCCCTCCCCCC
Organism: Cranoglanis bouderius; assembly: GCA_023630585.1. Classification (NCBI taxonomy): domain Eukaryota; kingdom Metazoa; phylum Chordata; class Actinopteri; order Siluriformes; family Cranoglanididae; genus Cranoglanis; species Cranoglanis bouderius. Next base: position 1,357,286 of record CM042567.1, read on the forward strand.
AGGGAATCTCAAACCGATGCACTGAATTTGAAATGCGGAATTAAAAAAAAAAAAATTTAAATGCTGCCAAAACTTTTCCATTTAAATGAATTTGTAATGAAATGTATGTTTATTCCCACATCTTATCTTTATGAGATTATAATCGTTGGTGCCCGAGGCGATGTTCTGTTTCACCTTGGATCATTTACACGGTATCTCAAATCTCCTGACGTGTGAAGACAGAGTGCTTATTGTTTCTTAAATGTCCACTGGTGTGAGTTCTAGCTTGAGGGATCCAGGGACCTGGGCGTGGGAGGGGTTGGGGGTGCCTAGGGGTGCCTGGTGGAGGGCCTGGGGAGGGGCGGCACGTGTGCTGTAAGGCGTCTGTTCCACAACAGGAAAGAATAAACCCAGGCTCAAATAATAGGAAATTCATCAAACCCGGTTCTGGGAGTCGTGTCTTTCAAGCCCCGTTTCCTCGCCATATGATCTCTATAAAGCAAACGACTGCTGGCTTCCACGCGGGCGAGCAGACGCCTGGAGCCGCCTCTTAATCAAAACCAAATGCTAATGACAATAGAAGCAGCAACAGGGAAGTGCAGGGAAGTTTGACTCGACCGCTCTCTTCCTGTCTGGCCAAAAAAAAAAGAAATAAATATATAACATGGTTTGTGTCTCTCTCGATATATATATATATATATATACACATACTGTATGTCTGACAGGAAGCTCTGCGGAGATCAGGTATCGTTCGACAGATAAACAGGAGCAAATATTTAAAAGAAAAAAGCGTTTAATTATACAGTTTCAAAACGGTTTAGTCACTTGTGTATCGTGAACTACTTCTCTTAACTTTTTTAAATCTTTGGATGACATTTTTACCATTTAAATGGTAATTTTATAGAGATAAATACTACGCAGAGCACCTCTCGAGCATTTCTTGTCATTTTTTATTTATTTTTTTGTCCCAGTTTCCTGGAATGAAAGAAGGAATGAAATGAAAGAGCGAATCTCGCCTTTCATTCGTCTTGTTAAAAAGGTTTTAATTGCTTAACGTGTTGCATCCTGGAAGACGATCCGTCCTTAAAGAGCGCGACAGACGGAAAGGAACAAAACACATAAAGCGTTTTGTGTCGACGCCATTATGATGTTCCGACTTTGTAAGCGAGACATCATTTGGCTGACTGAATTTCTCGAATGTTTTAAATCACGGTCGAGCGCATCGCTGTCTTTCTTTTCGTCTTTTATTTCAGCTCTATTTGATGCCTTCGCGTGAGCCGTCGATTGAACGGATAAGAATACAATACAATAATGGATTATGATGAGATGAATGTGTTGCTATGTGTTTTTTTTTATTTATTATTATTTCAAAACGTTCTGCTTCGGTTCACAGAGAGAGAAATAAAAGGCATTAAAGACTTGAGTGGCTTCATTGCTAATAGTTTGTATCTTCTGTGACACGGCGTGCAGGTGAGTCAGGGCTGATCGTGATGGCAAACTTCAAACAGCTGCAAATACACTCAGTATGAACTCAGAAGCACGTCTGGATGCTTATTATTAGAAATTCAATCGTGGTGCATCTGCGTTTTGATTTGCCAAATACAGAGCGAGTTCTCGAATCACACTGCTGTATGCTGGCAAAATAAAGTACAATCAGTACCATATTTATAAACAATCGACAAAATGGACCAGCAGCATTGCCTGATTCGTGTGTGTCTATAAACTAACCCTAAAAAACCCTAAGTGGCCAACATCTCAGCCAATTAAAGGTTCTGTAATAAACTATTTATAAGTAAATAATACATAGGAGTACTCATTGCTTCTCAAACTTTGCTAACAGATAAGCTTAATGAACAGGAGTATTAATGAAATAATTTGAAAACAAATATTTAAAATGGCAGCAGGAAATGAGGATATTTCGTTTTCTGGCTGATGTGATCGAGATCATAAACAGCTCATAAGTTCATTATCGAGACGTTAAGGAGTGTTTTTTTTTTAAATTAAGGAAAGAATTTTTTATTAAATAATCTTACGAGTTATCAAATTAATTTAAAATATGACAAGGTTTGTGTTCATTCCTGTGTGCTCTCCTGTAAAGAAAACATGCCCATGATATGAAGGATAAGCTGACCGAGCACTCATCTTCTGCACTTACAGAGAAACTTTTACATTCATTCATCATTTTATCCATGAAAAATTTACTCAGTAAGACGTGGAAAAAAAAACCTTTTTCATGAACTTTAAAAGGGTGATTTTATCAAAATGAATAGTGTGATGTTTATGTATTTAGTGTTGGCCTTGAATGGCTTTCCATAGTGTTTTTGAGTTTATTTACAGCCCAAACAATCCAGGGTGACATTTGTGTTTACATGAAACCGTCAGATGGTGGTGCTGGACTTAATACTGCTCATCGCTCGAGCCGATATCACGAAGAATTACTGAGACACACCTCTGTTTTAGAGAAACTCTGAATATCGCTTAAGTCTGAAGCTACGCCTAATAGATGAACAACGATAAAATGTATGCGTTAATAGATAGAAAGTTTAACATAAGAGTTGGGGGCGGGATTAGAGGCAGAGTTAGAGGCAGGATTCACATTCGTACTTTGTTCATATTAAATCCAACCGTGTCATCTTTAAGCTATATAAATTGTCATCTTTTATTATAAATATCAACAGAACTTGACAGATACACTCAACATATTACACATATTACAATCTTCAAAAGTCAACGAATCTTTTTCAATCAACAAAAAGTAAATAATGCCGGGATTGTGTTGAACTCATTAAATAGACAGTCTGTATATACTTTACAAACTTATTGTAGTAGCATTATATCAAAATGTAAAAGCTAGATATTTTACTTAAGTGCCTGTAATTTAAATATATTGATACGTTTCAGAGTATTGTTCCTTTCTTTTAACATATTTGCTCCAACATAAAGCTAAACAATGCTAATGACAACTGGCAGTAGCTGGCAGTAGCTAACAGTAGCTACTGTAAATTCCTCAACTGCGAATATTTCATAGTGGTCAAATACAAAACTCATGGAAGCCTACACAACATAATTCTATTATAAGACTGAATTTATTTCTATTTTGTTGCTAAACATTCAGTATGTGATGGAAATGCAAAAAAAAACCCAGATCAACCCATGTGCAGCGCCCTCTTCTGGTTGGAAAGAACACAACAAGGTCACATACAAATGACTTGTATTTTATTTATTTTTTTAAATAAATTTTTAAAAAATAATTGTAAATTTAACAGTTAAAAAAGTTAAGTAAAATATTCACTTTAGGTTTTAGCCTCATATTTACATGAATTAGTTTAATACATTACATGAAGCTTTTACGTAATTCTAATAATTTTCTTTTTTTTGTGTAGAAATCACCGTTTCGTTTTCATACTTACTGAATCTCTAAATATTTATATTTTCAGCATTAGGTGTGATTAGCTAGAGTATTTAGCTAGCAGGAGGTAACAGTTTTGGGCTAGATAGCATCCAAGCATGGAGAACTGGTACAGGTGTTAGCCTAATATGTGCAGGTGACATCATTTAAGCAGGACACACAAACGGGTAAAAAGTAATACTACTACAAAAAAAATCTCTACAAAATATTGTGTAAAGCAGGATTTTAATTTAATTTCAAGACCAATTTAGCTCAATAATAAGGAAACCACCGTTTAATGAGCCGAACGGCCTGCAGGTTTCACAGTAATCTGAAGGTAATGCTGAATAATAAACTTCACGATACGCCAGAGATCGCACTTTTCTGATTAATGAATTGGCAAAAGCGCTGCAAATATTTTCAGCTACAATGAAGCGCAGGATAAATATATCTGGCACGTTCTGCCAATTCCCAGGCCAACATCCTGTAATTGTTTCCTTATTTAAGCCAGCAGCTTAAAGCCGCAATAATAAAAGACTCGTAATAAAATCCCATGAAGGTTATTTTCAGGGAAACGCAACTGGATGGCAAAAAAAAAGAGACTAATTAGCAAAAATCATCAGAGGTTGAAAGTTTTGCTTCATAACATCATTTTACACCACAGTGAGTTGTTTAAATGAAAAATAAGCGAAGATTTAAAGCACTTAAACACCTCAAAGCAATGTTTTTAATTATTCAGTAACTACAGAGAAACTAGGAACGTAAATCTGAACGCACTGATGGATTCTGGGAGTTTTAGGGGTTAATAAGTATAATAATTTATTTACATGTATGCAAATACCGTATATACAGTTCCCTCCACTAATATCGGCCCCTCCCTTGGTAAATATGAGCAAAGAAGGCTGTGAAAAATTATCTTTATTGTTTAACCTTTTGATCTTTTGTTCAAAAAAATTCACAAAAATACTCTGCTGTCATGGATATCAAACAATCGCAAACACAACACAGGTTTATCAAAAAAAAAATAAAAAATTATATATATATATATATATATATATATATATATATATATATATATATATATATATATATATATATATATATATATAAAAAGTATTTATATAATATTAAAAAGTATGTGATTCCCTGCTGATTTTGTACGTTTGGCCACTGACAAAGAAATGATCAGTGTATAATTTTAATGGTAGGTGTATTTTAACAGTGAGAGACAGAATAACAACAAAAAAATCAGAAAAACACATTTCAAAAAAGTTATAAATTGACTTGCATTTTAATGAGGGAAATAAGTATTTGACCCCTTCGACTTAGTACTTAGTGGCAAAACCCTTGTTGGCAATCACAGAGGTCAGACGTTTCTTGTAGTTGGCCACCAGGTTTGCACACATCTCAGGAGGGATTTTGTCCCACTCCTCTTTGCAGATCCTCTCCAAGTCATTAAGGTCATTTTCAATGCCCTGGCTGAGGGAAGGAGGTTCTCACCCAAGATTTGACGGTACATGGCCCCGTCCATCGTCCCTTTGATGCGGTGCAGTTGTCCTGTCCCCTTAGCAGAAAAACACCCCCAAAGCATAATGTTCCCCCTCCATGTTTGACGGTGGGGATGGTGTTATGACTTTGGGTCATAGGCAGCATTCCTCCTCCTCCAAACACGGCGAGTTGAGTTGATGCCAAAGAGATCTGACCACACCTGACCACAACACTTTCACCCAGTTCTCCTCTGAATCATTCAGGCAAACTTCAGACAGGCCTGTACATGTGCTTTCTTGAGCAGGGGGACCTTGCGGGCGCTGCAGGATTTCAGTCCTTCATGGCGTAGTGTGTTACCAATTGTTTTCTTGGTGACTATGGTCCCAGCTGCCTTGAGATCATTAACAAGATCCTCCCGTGTAGTTCTGGGCTGATTCCTCACCGTTCTCATGATCATTGAAACTCCACGAGGTGAGATCTTGCATGGAGCCCCAGACCGAGGGAGACTGACAGTTTCTTCCATTTGTGAATAATCGCACCAACTGTTGTCACCTTCTCACCAAGCTGCTTGGCGATGGTCTTGTAGCCCATTCCAGCTTTGTGTAGGTCTACAATCTTGTCCCTGACATCCTTGGACAGCTCTTTGGTCTTGGCCATGGTGGAGAGTTTGGAATCTGATTGATTGATTGCTTCTGTGGACAGGTGTCTTTTTACAGGTAACAAACTGAGATTAGGAGCACTCCCTTTAAGAGAGTCCTAATCTCAGCTCATTACCTGTGTAAAAGACACCTGGGAGCCAGAAATCTTGCTGATTGATAGGGGATCAAATACTTATTTCACTCATTAAAATGCAAATCAATTTATAACTTTTTTGAAATGCGTTTTTCTGGATTTTTTTCTTGTTATTCTGTCTCTCACTGTTAAAATACACCTACCATTAAAATTATATATCTTTGTTAAATATAGGTGTGCAACAATTTTTGGCTCCCTTTTAATCAATACTTTGTGCTGCCTCCCTTTCCCAAAGTAACAGCTCTGAGTCTTCTCCTATAATGCCTGATGAGGTTGGAGAATACATGGCAAGGGATCTGAGTCCATTCCTCCATACAGAATCTCTCCAGATCCTTCAAATTTCTAGGTCCACGCTGGTGGACTCTCCTCTTCAGTTCACCCCACAGGTTTTCTATGGGTTTCAGGTCAGGGGACTGGGATGGCCAGGGCAGGCCCTTGATTTTGTGGTCAGTAAACCATTTCTGTGTTGATTTTGATGTATGTTTTGGATCATTGTCCAGCTGGAAGATCCGACCACGGCCCATTTGAAGCTTTCTGGCAGAGGCAGTCAGGTTTTCATTTAATATCTATTTATATTTGATAGAGTCCATGATGCCATGTATCCTAACAAAATGTCCAGGTCCTCTGGCAGAAAAACAGCCCCAAAACATTAAAGAGCCACCAACATATTTAACTGTGGGCATGAGGTACTTTTCCATATGGCTACCTCTCTGTGTGCTCCAAAACCACCTCTGGTGTTTATTGCCAAAAAGCTCTATTTTGGTTTCATCTGACCATAGAACCCGATCCCATGTGAAGTTCCAGTAGTGTCTGGCAAACTGAAGACGCTTGAGTTTGTTTTTGGATGAGAGTAGAGGCTTTTTTCTTGAAACCCTTCCAAACAACTTGTGGTGATGTAGGTGACTTCGGATTGTAGTTTTGGAGACTTTCTGACCCCGAGACGCAACTAACCTCTGCAATTCTCCAGCTGTGATCCTTGGAGATTTTTCGAAACCATCCTCTTTACAGTGCGTTGAGACGATATAGACACGCGTCCAATTCCAGGTTGATTCATAACATTTCCAGTTGACTGGAACTTCTTAATTATTGCCCCGATGGTGGAAATGGGCATTTTCAACGCTTGTGCTATTTTCTTATAGCCACTTCCCATTTTGTGAAGCTCAAGAACCTTTTGCTGAACATCACAGCTATATTCCTTGGTCTTACCCATTGTTATGAATGACTAAGGGAATTTGGCCTATGTGTTACCTCATATTTATACCCCTGTGAAACAGGAAGTCATGGTTGAACAATTTCCTGTTCCTAGTCACCCAGGTGTACTGAAAAAAATGTAAAATATCAGTGGGAATATACTTCAAATATATTTTTCTCATATGAATTCATTAATTGTTGCACACCAATATTTAAAGTTTTTTATTTTTTGATAAACCTGTGTTTTGTTTGAGATTGTTTGATATCCATGAGAGCAGATTATTTTTGCGATTTTTTTGAACAAAAGATCAAAAGGTTAAACAATAAAGACAATTTTTCACAGCCTTCTTTGCTCATATTCACTGGAGGTGGGGGGGTGGGGGGGTTCCACATGATTTATGAATTGTTATGGATTATTCAGTAGCTAAAGTGAACATAAAACTTGTTAAAAGGTGTTACGTTTAGAGAGTGGTGGATTCTGGGAGTTTAGGGAACAGGTTAAGGGGTATTTGTGATGAAATCAATTCCTTCAATCAACTTGTATGGAAAAAAAAACACGAATCGCAACTAGAATTGAAACGAAGCAGACAAAAATGAATTGCTTGATTTTATATACTGTATAACCGCTTTTGAAATTTAAATAAAAAAATAAGTACACAGAGCTCATTTATCAGCATTTAATCATTTTCATTCGTCTCACAGCAATGCTGAGCTCTGGATTGTGATTGGTCAGAAGGTGTTGATTATTTTTCTAGAACGGCAGCTCTGACAGTATCGCAGCTGCAAATCACAGGCTTACATACATCAGTGCGATCGTTCTAGTACGTTATCGTTTCTATAGTAACAGCTCGTTCACATGAGACGTTTATTTATCATTTATGGAAGGAGTCTCCGGTGTCAGAGCTTTGTAACAAGTCAGAGGTAAAACACCTTCAGGACAGAAGGAGGTTACGCTTTAACGCGAGTGAGAACAGGATCGAACTCCACAGCATTAAACGTAGCTATAAATGGCTAAAAAGTATGATGAGTCTTTTATTTGCATTAATTAAAGTACGACATTGTAATCGTTGGCTAACTGAATGACTACTTCTGTCTACTCTTAGTGACTACTCAGAGAATCGAGCACAAGTCTTTATTTCTCTACACGCTGATCAGATGTGCAAAAAGCAAAGCGTTGCACAAATCGCATTTATGAGCTACTTTAAAAAATTTTTTTAAAAAAAGGTAATCCAGTGTGTACAGAGTATACGCAGTCGGAAAAGCTGTGCTATCGTAAATGACGTTCTCGGTGCAGAGAGGCTCGAAAAGAGGGAGGCCCTAGGAAAAAAATGTCAAAAATGAAAAGAGTAATAATAAAAAAATCGCATTACTATTTAGTGGACCACTTGAAAGCTTTTAAACCAGAGGCTTAATATGAAACAGATTGCACTGCTGCATTTACCGGCAAAGAGCGCAGAGGAGAGTAGAAAACACACTCGACATCTCTGAAAGCCTGACACCTCCGAAATTTCACTCGGCTCCAATCTTCCCAATCCATCAAATCCACAAACGCAGTGGAATACTTAACTTTGAGCTGTTGATGTTGCTGTAGTTGTAGCTGCTTCCTTCGTGCTGGAATTTGTATACAAATCTCTAGATAATCCATCCTTTTCAGACACACAGAAACCCGGACTGCTGTTTACAGAAAGAAAGCGACAACAACAACAACAACAACAACAACAACGAGATGCCGGGTTTTAACCTGAAGCTGCCAATAAAATGTTGAATTGAAATGTTAATTCTCTCCAGTGTAAATCTGGAGAGCATTTTATAAACATATTTATATATACAGCATATATTCACCTCCACCTGCATATCCACTGAATGTGGATGATAAGGTTTATATAAATAATCGTAATTATTATTTTTAAATATAATGCATGCTATAATTAAATATGACCGTCACACCCATATGCTCTTGTTGAACATCCCATTCCAGATTTATTCCCCCTTTGCTGTTATAATAAGCTCCACTCTTCTGGGAAGGCTTAAATTTTTGGGCGTGGCTGTGTGGATTTGTGAGCTACAAGTGAGGTCGAGGTCAGGCGCTGATGTTATGGGTGAGGAGCCTCCAGTTCCAGTTCATCCCAAAGGTGTTGAGGTCAGGGCTCTGTGCAGGACACTCCAGTTCTTCTACCTTCTTCCAACCTTAACACACCATGTCTTCATGGAGCCTCTTAGTTCCAGTGAAGGGAAACTGTATATAAAGCTACAGCGTACCGAGACGTTCTCTACAACTGTGTGCTTCCAGCGTTGTGGGAACAGTTTGGGGAAGAAACACATACTGTATGGTTGTGATGGTCAGGGGTGCACATACTTTTGGCCATATAGTGTAGTTATAGTAAGTGCAGATTATTTTTTTTTTAACGAGGAAAGAAAGAGACAAACAAAATAAACAACGTCAAAACAAGAATCATAAACACGGCGGAATAAGAGCTAGAGCCAGAGCAACGTGACATCAGCGGCTAAGCAACTAAACAGGCAAAACTTTGCACTTAAAAGAGTGGCGCTAATGAAGGGAAATGCAAAACAGGTGTGAGTAATTAACAGGGTCATGTGATCTGATGGGGCTGATGGGAAACGCAGTCCAGGCTGGCCACGTCACAGTCGGAGCCAGCGCTGACGTTACAACATAACAGATTTTATAGCATTAGAAATTAACAGTAGCAATAATTGTTATACTGATCATAATTGTAATTAATTATGTTGTTATTTATGTTTTTAGAAATTATTTATTTATTATTTAATTATTTGTTTTTCTTTACATTTATTTACCATTTATGGAAGGAGTCTCCAGTGTCAGGGGTAAAGCTGTAAGTTTAAGTTTTCATAAATCTTCAGGACAGATGAGATTACGCTTTGAGGTTAACAAAAGACGACAAGTTGCATTTTTTAACTTGAAGAGACAGAATAAAGGCTAGTGAGGGGGCGACTGTTTATAGCTGCTATAACATGAGTGAGAACAGGAACTAATATAACTATAAATGGATAAAAAGTAGGGCATCATGGTTTAAAAATTCAATGAAAACTTGTAATTTCTGAAGCGTAATCGAGACGTGTGGTCTCCTCCTTCATCGCACCAACTCCACTGTTGATTATTTTACTAAAACGTCAGCACACACAGCGTTTTATTCTTTATATATTACACGGTATTTTCTCTATTGATGTTTCTCATCACTATAACGATGAGCTTTTGTGAAACGTCTTTGGCTTTTTCCTGTAATGATATTGATAATGAACCTTGTCCTGGTTGTAACAAGGTTGTTGTTGTTTTTTTTTTTTTTAAATATTAAAATTTTTTATTATGTATTATAAGTAAAGAGTCATAGTTTGTAATATTAGGAAGCTGAAGTACACGGGATTAATGAATGGACGCGAGCCAGACGAGCCATCATCATCCCGAGCGTCTCCCTTTGATGCTTCATCGCTCCGAAAGCTTTTTGCGAAATGTTTGAAGTGTCAGCTCGTGTGATAATGATTTATAATTCTCTTGCAAAATTTTACTGGTTAAAAATAAATAAATAAATAAAAGATTTTTTTATTTATTTTTTTTTAATATAAAAATAAATTGTGCCTGGAGGGGTCAGGCCGGGTTTCAAAAGCAGATCACCCAGGAGCAACAAATGATTTAATAAGCCACCAGCTCCAGAACGGCGAGGCGGAGGGGAGCAGAACGAGCCGATTCAAAGGGCGTCTAATTAACATCAGTTTATTAGTGCGTCAGTCTTTTCGGCTGCAATCCGAGAGCGGAAATAAATAAATAAATAAATAAATAGACGGAGCAGACGTTCCGTTCGTGTTCAGGAATTAGCACTTACGTTAAATATGTACATCTGGTGGCTTTTTTCTTCCCCTTTTTTTTTTTTCTTTTTTCTTTTCCAAAAATGATCAGTCTAGTAATTTTATAAAATATTTTCACCAAGGTTAGAAAACACATAATGAAAAAAAAACAAAAAAAAAAAACATCTTGGACGCTCCACTAATAATAAACATGTGAAGAAAACGTGAAGTTTTCTGTAAGGAGATGTTTATTTAATGATCCATTTATGGAAGGAGTCTCCAGTGTCAGTGCTTTGTAACAGTCGGAGGTAAAGCCGTAAATTGAATTTTTCCCGACATCTTCAGGACGGAGGAGTTTACTCTTCTTTGCCGTTTCTCGGTAGCCTGACAGGATGGTGTGATGAATCGGAGTTACTGTTATCACACAAATGTTGATTATTTTCCCATAACAGCATGTCCTGGAGTGTTTTAAGTGAAAGTGAAAGTGACATGAGAAGGCCAATGTATGGTAACCCATACTTGGAATTTGTCCTCTGCATTTAACCCATCCAAGTTAGTGCACACACACTAGGAGTTGTGAGTAATGAACACACACACTACAAACCGTGAAGCACTACTGTCAGAGCTGCTGTTCTAGGAAATTAATCAACACCTTCTGATCAATTCTAAATAATATGTAGGAAAAAAACGCGACATTTCAGCCACTAGGGCTGGGCAATGTGACAAAAATATCATATCACGATACTTCAGGACATTTCTACGATACGGGATGTGTATCACGATATATAATTTAGCTAATAAACTAATAAAATATATAAATAAAGTTTTTTTAAAAAACGTTAAACCGAGTTTCTTTAATGCCTACAAAGAAGATTTTTTGTTTTTGTTTTATATTACGTCACATCACGTTCAGTACCATTTAATTTGTAGTTATTAAACATATAAAAAAATACATCACCATACCAACGATATCTCAGAAAAGTGTATCGCGTAATCATTTATCACGATAGCGACGTAATATCGATATATCGCCCAGCCATATCTTTTTTTTTTTTCTTTTTCTCCACAATACGTTTCTCATTTTACTTTCGTCTCAAATAATAGATTGCACCAGTGGATCCACCGGCGCTGACGTGTTACATGGAGTAAACAAAAGGTCACGAGATCCGTGTAGTCGTTTATGCGTATTCAGGCACGGCGCTCCCCAAAGCAAACACTCTGTTTAATGCAAGCGATTATCAAAGACAAATAAGATCAAGTGGGCCTTGTGTAATGAATATATTATGGCACAGAAGGACTAAAAAGGCAGGGAGGAAAAAAAGGAATAAATGATTGCTTAGTGGATGAAATGAATCTTAATGCGTTGAGCAGATGCTAAGTACTGTAATATTAACAGTCTCAGCCGTGCAGGTCGGCCACTCCCGTCCTTAAAGAGGTCACTAAAATCATTTAATACAGGGGTTTGTTTCTGCTGGTACACAGAGCAGTCTATCGTCGTCATCCGCGAAGCACCACGGATCCGACGACCGCACGATCGGTACCGAAGGAACGATTCAAAAAGGCCAACGACGGCGCACGGCAAAATCCAACAAACCCCACTTTCCTTCTTTCAAGCCTGCACACGAGTTCCAAAATAACCAATTTCCTGAAAGGAACGGATATCTCAGATACAACAACTGATCATCCGTCATCATCCTCCATTGGAAAATGTATTGGCGTCGTGAAAAATGCATGAATTACTAATTAATGAGGCATTCGGAGCAGATTTCCATATTCATAAAGGTGTGGCTGAGTAATTGACATACGCACGAGAGAGCGGAGTGATGGCGTCGAGATAATAACGCCTCGGTACGGGCCTTTATTTATTTTATTTTATTTTATTTTATTTTATTTTATTTTATTTTATTTTATTTATTTTCCGTGCTAAATTCTTCAAATCGCGTCAGGGAGTCAAGAATCCTTTTTAAATTTGCATTACGCGTTCATTCTTCCTCTGAAAGAAACGCAGTCAAATGCTCACAGAGATAAATACACTCAGGAAATGCAATGATGTGAAACAGTATGTAAAATTACATTTTGTGAAATATGAGCTCGCGCGTGATTCTTTAAGGGGAGGAAAAAAAAAAAAAAAAAAAACTTCATTTAGCAAACTGATACGCGCAACAACCGCGTTCGGAAAAAAGCACAACACGTTAGACAGAATGTACAAATGTGGCTTTGGTGACGGATGAGAAAAAGAGATCTAAGTAAATATACATTGAGCACACACACACACACACACACACACACACACACACGGCCTATGCAGGGGCTTCCCTACCACCGCTGCGAAGCTTTAAAAATGCATTGGGCCACATTTACACTTCAACTACACGCTCCCTATCCTGTGTAGAGAATATCCTACTACACTATTCTCAATCCTGTGGCTATTTTCCGAGGTGATCATCCGGACCTCCGTCTCTCCGAGTCCTCATTGTTGATGGAATCTGATTAACAGCATCCTGTTGGGCAATGAGCTCAGCTTTTTGGAGACATGGGGCAGGTCCTGCAAGCTTTGGAAGAAAAAAAAGAAGAAAAAAAAGAGTCCTTGCCATTGTTCACGGCTCTCCAACAAAAGCCATGTGGAAGCTGACCCAAATATGGCGCATTAGTGAAGCACAAATGACATTCAGATGGTTCCTAGGCTTTCTTCGCAGCTATGCGGCGGCAAATGACAAGCCCGACAAAAACATGTCGAGTTTTTCACCCGCGCTCATTGTGTTCCCACATTAACTCCTAGCTGGGTTCTTTGAGACGGTCCAGAGTTGTGTCTGGACTCGGTGGGCCTGCGATGGCTCTGTCAGCAGGCTTGGCCCTGCTCTTCGCTGTTCCTTTCACGCTCCCTCCACCGCTACACCCCTCCTCCCTCCTCTCTCCCACCCTCCCTCGCCGACTTGGCTTCTACTCCGCCACTAAAACGAGCGATTGATGGGGTGACGGAGAAGTTAAACAATTTACAGATGGCCTCCTGAGCCAAACTGCTTGGTGCAGTCAGCTCCACGCTGAGGAGAAGCTTTGGAGATCGGTGGAGATGGTCATTGTTTGGAATCATCAAAGCAGAGGAGCTCCGGGGGTTAGTGGAGATCACAATCGAAGCACAATCTGGTTGATGTAGTAGGCACTTCGAGTCTGAATAGAGTTTAAAGAATACAGCTGTCAAAAGAAGTCAAGAAGTAACTGCAACCAAATGGGAACATCACCAAACAAAGATATTCTCAAAACTCTCTTTTGATGAGATCTTCAATGCTCTCTAGACATATATGTGTCCACCCGAGGGGCGTGTCTTGATCTATAGTAAAGTTTGTTAGCTAGCTATCAGCAGTAGCAGTTGAAAGAAGCTCTTGTTAAACTCTTCTCCCTGTTCTCCATATTTAGCTAGTTTGCTAAGCTACTGTCAGATCTGTTTTGATTGGACATGGGTGTGGCTTGGTGTATCTCGAACACTATTGGCTGTAAACCAGTCAACGTACGTAATCAAATCGCAGCTCTATTTAGAATTTTTTTTAGAATGTTGTCAAAATTAGGGTCGGTATGTTGTTATGAATCATATTAGCGGCTTGTCCAGATAGCAGAGGTGAAGTTTCACATATTAGCATCCACTTTACGAATGCAGAAGTTTGTTTTTAACCTTGCTGGACTTTTGGAAGGCACTTCGGAGAGTTTTGGCAAAGAAACCGGGAGCCTGGTGGGTCTGTGCATCTCCGGGTGCTGGTACTCCACACTAATCTATTTTAAACCATCTGTGAAATTAGCAAGATTCCTTAAATCCTTCACCTCCAAGGATTAAAAATGGCTCTGGGCTGGAGCCATCTCTACATTATCCACGAGCGTCCAGCGCTATCCAGAGGCTGCCCTCGGGTAGAGCGTTGTAGCGTTTGTTTCTCCGCTGAGGATGTAACTCGTAGTTTTTACCTTCAATTTGAAAAGCTGAGGGAAAAAGAAAAAAAAAAACAACCCATCACTTTAGTGGTATTTTGCTCAAAGGCTTTTGTGCAGCCATTGAAATCCAATTGGTCCACCTTGCATTACACGACATAAACGCGAGCTCATTCATCCTGCAAATAACCGCACGCTTGCGCAGGATGAATAGCAACGTGACTTAACAGCCTCGCTCGCAAAATAAATGTATTTCAATTACGAAAGATTTCATTTCAGAACTCCAAATCTGGGACGGGAGGCGATGGGGGGAAAAAAAAAAAACAAACACGGACCCAAATTACCTGCGAGTCCGTAAACAAATCGAGGGTGCAATGCTTCAGCGGTGAGAACCAACCCCTCTGCCAAGGGCTGTACAATAAAGTCATGAGTCAAATCTAATGAGAAAATCAGATAAATAGCCAGCTGGGCTCCGCGAGCCGCCACTCCCTGACTGATTCACTGGACTCGGTGGCAATAGCACAGCGACTCGGGAGGAGACAGCAGCTCTAAAACAGTAAAATATTGTTCCAGATGACTTCCTCTCCAATGTTTAGTCATCACAGCCGTGAAATAACAGCGCTGTCGTCTCTCTGTGCGGCTACACGGAATTAATTATTATTTGCGGCCCAAACACCTACGTCTTTGTACAAACACTGTGACAGTTCATCCAAACAAGCCACTTAGAGGCTGCGAAATTGCTCCTTCATGAATGCAGACTTCTGCACAAACCCCATCCCTCTGGGTTACCCCCACCTACCCACAATTCCCTTCACTCCTAAAGAAAAAAAAAAAAAAAAAAGTAGAATTATCGTCAAGATTAAAATGTCACTATAGGCCAGAAGTCTCGACTTCACGTTGGGCGCGTACGCAGGAAAGCACCGGAAAACACAATGCCAAGGCTGCTCTCCGGGGCCAAAGATTTGTAATGCAAGCTCCGTGAATTACAATAAGATTTATTGTGCAGCAGTATATGTCTAATTTTCCATCTACCGCCCGGCTCTTCAGCTGCAACTCGCTGACACAGGCGTCTGTTATACACCGCCACGCTTTAAATGCCTTTCTTTAAATACGCCTGCTCTTGGGAAAAGGAGCTTACGTTCTGGTGCAGGATAAAAAAAAAAAAAAAAAATGATTGATGAAAAACAACAAAAGGCTCACGTAAATGGTTTTACAAAATGTTTTGAAATACGTTCGGTTCCAGATGTTTTTCTTTCTTTCTCTTTTTACTAGCTAGCAGAAGCCAGTTTTAAACAGGAAAACTTATTTTATTCATTTGTTTATTCATCCATACATCTTCAGGAAGTACTTCATCCTGGTCAGGGTGGATGAGGAGTCACGGGGTACGCTGGAAACTCTGGGAAAACAGTACCCCCCCCCCACCCCACCCCACCCCACCCCAGGATCAGCTACATGTCCATTTACACACTCACTGACATCTAGTGTAGCTGGCATCGTTTTCGGGAGGTGGGAGGAAACCCAGAGAGAACCCAAACGGACACGGGAAGAACGTGAGAAACTCCACACACACAGTAACCCGAGCTCAGGATCGGACCCTGACGCTGTGAGGCGTCGACGCTACACGCTGAAACGTATATAATAATCACTGTGATTAATTATTATATAAAGACTAAGATTGAATAAATTACTTCCAGTAGGAAGTTAGAAAGGTATGGTGTGTAGTAGCACTGTACAGTCAGTTAAGGCGGAAAAAAAAACAAAAAACAAGATGGCTGTCATCCAAAGATTAAAAAAAAAAAAGCACACAGTCTGAAAGGACCTGGTCTCCTGCAGGCTTCATCGCCCTGTTCCTGGCACAGACAGCAGGAGCACACGTGCATTAAACACCGTCCTCTCAACCTGGAGCTGCAGTCAGAAGGTCGACTCAAACCGCTCTGAGACACTCGAGCTGACCTGGAGTAAACCTGTCCTCAGGTAAAGCCCAAAAGTTAGACGTCGTGTACAAGGTTCCGCTCGCTTAAATTCACTTAAACAACCAGCTAATTACGTACAGAATAAAGCATTTAATGTCCAAACCTAAGCATCATCACACCACCACAGTGTAGCTCACCACATCAGATTTAAAACACTGATCCACTGTTCCTCAAGATGGAGAAACAGGAAGACATGCATCATGACTCTTCTCTGTTCTGGTGAATGAACTTCCCCTGGATGTCTGAACAGCTGTGTCACTGGCTTCAAGCAACAACTAAAGACTTACCTCTTCAACACAAGCATTACAAACTGCCTTCACTTTAGCGTGTTAGCATTCTTAGGCCCTGACCCACTTAACTAGCATGAGGATGTTTTCAGATAATCTGCTAAATGCTTGTAAACCTCAGTAATGCTAGCACTTTGTACAGCTTTAACAAACAAAAGCCCTCTTTGTACAGGGTTAGCTTTACACAAGGAATATTTCCGTCATTTCCCGATGCTCGTCTGTGATTTTATTTCTGTTCGGATCAGCCATGTCACGGTTCATCTCCATCCTGCCCTGAGAGAATTACAGCTCAAACAGCGGATATCATTTGAAAATCGTTTGGGTCGCCGTAGCCTATTCAGTCACCTAGCATGTGTGTCAAGT
Source organism: Cranoglanis bouderius (assembly GCA_023630585.1). Classification (NCBI taxonomy): domain Eukaryota; kingdom Metazoa; phylum Chordata; class Actinopteri; order Siluriformes; family Cranoglanididae; genus Cranoglanis; species Cranoglanis bouderius. Next base: position 1,374,481 of record CM042567.1, read on the forward strand.
AAAGATCTGAACAACTTGCTTGGTGAGGGTTGTATACCGTCACTTCCTATCTGAAGAGCGTGATCCTGAAGCCTGAGTAAAGGAGCAGGTTATAACGACAGCTACAGGTGAAAATAAACAAGATCACATGACCATGTCTGACCCAATCACCCGAGTTCACAGACAAAACAAAGCTCATTTCAACAGATTTGATATAAACGTCAAGAGTTTAATCACGGAGGAAAACGTGTAAAAACGTCATTACAGACGTCACTCAGAGAAACTAATCGTCTAATCTTTTTTCTTTTTTATATAATATAGAATTATTATTGTTTGTTTGTTTATTTTATTGTATTGGCTCGCTACTGTATGCTAACTACAGTTTATACCACAGCGCCGTTGAATTCTGGACTCTGATTGGTCAGAAGGTGTTGATAAATTTTCTCTAGCCATCGTACTACGTTATCATTTCTATAGTAACGGCTGCTCTATTAATAAACAGATTAAAAAAACGTGTGCAATCATAGATCTGTGAGGAGATTATAACATTTATGGAAGGAGTCTCCAGTGTCAGCTGTTTAAGTTTTCTGACGTCTTCATGACAGAGTAGTTTACGCTGCTGTAATCGTTGGTAAATCGCTGTGGTGTCAGAGGAATAAATGCTGTCCTAGGAAAATAATCAACTTTACTATTTTCATCCTGTAGTAACTCCTCTTCATCACACTTTTACCGAAAGTGACTAACAAGCTAACGTACGGTTAAAGGATGATGCTCACGCCGTTCTATAATAATAATACACAACTGCAGTCTGTATACAGCTATATTTCTTCATCAAGGTGTTATAGGAGGCCTTTATAAATTAGGAATATTTTGTATATAGAAATACAGAAGTATATATATATATATATATATATATATATATATATATATATATATATATATATGTATATATATATATATATATATATATATATATATATATATGTGGATATAAAAGGCTACACACCCCTGTTAAAATGGCAGGTTTTTGCGATGTAAAAAAAATAATATATGAAAGCAAGATAAATCACGTCAGAACTGTATACAAATGAAGTGAAAAACAATCAGAAACATTTTAAGATGAAAAAATATGAAAAATTAAAACAAAACGTACAATAACCTGGTTGCATAAGTGTTTTATAAATTGGGGATGTGGCTGTGTTCGGAATCAACCAATCACATTCAATCTCATGTTCAAAAGTAATTATCATACAGCCGTCGTCCATAATTACAAAAGGTACAGTATGTCTGGCACAAAAGAATACCGTACCCATGGTGAAGCATGGTGGTGGCAGCATCATACTTTAGGTATGCTTTTCTTCAGCCAGGGGCTTTTATCCCCCTTCAACTGGGGCTTTTATCAAGGTTGACGGAATCATGAATAGCTACAAATACCAGCCGATTTTAGTGCAAGACATTCAGTATGATGTGCCACGCTGATAGACTCTTAGCCAAAAATACTGAGTGGTGTAATAAAATCAAATGGTGCTTCAACAAAGTATTAGTTTATGGGTGTGCACATTTATGCAACTAGTTTATTGTAAGTTTTTTATTTTCTTTTTTTCCTCCCCAATAAATAGTTTCTGATTGGATTGTTTTCCACTTTATTTATATACTTTGCAATTTCGCATTGAAGGTGGGGAAAGTTCTGACATGATTTGCTTCATGAAATCCTGCTCATTTTAACAGGGGTGTGTAAACTTTTTATATCCACTGACTTTTCATATCAAAGTTGCTTTGAAAGAATGATCAACACGTTGTTTAAAACAAAATGTCTCTTTAATTTGTAAGTGTCAACAGCAGTACAAAAGATGGAGTGATGGTGAGACGATTTTCTGGTTGTATGTTTGTGTGTGTGTGTGTGTGTGTGTGTGTGTGTGTGTGTGTGTGTGTGTGTGTATATGTATGAATGTGTGTACTGTACGGTTTTTATGAAAAAAAAAAAAAAAGAGGAAACTCTTGAGGTAAATGAGCTAAAACAGACAGGAACTCCCTCTTCTGCCATTGTACATCAAATGTATTGAGTATACTGTAGAAATGTCATTACTTTACAACTTTATGCCAAGAAAAAAACCCGCAAAACAAACAAAAAAATTAAAACGCCTCCCGTATGGAGAGCGACCTAGAGAATTGTACAATCCACTAAGGTGCCTAAATAAACCAAAATGCGTCACTCATCTGGATTATTTTATTTATATTAATACTACCATTACAGAGAGAGAGACTCGTAGACTCATCTCTGGAACATACGACTGTAGAATTAATTTAGTTTACCTCACGTCAATACTGCACATGGAAAAAAAACAAAAAAAAACGAAAAAAAACAAAAAAAACAATAAGTTGCTGGTTTACGTAACTGAAGCCAAGCAGAAAATCTTTTTTAGTACCTTTTTTTTTTTTGTCTTATTTTTTTTAAAACAATAATACCCTTAGCAAATTGCCATCTTTCATACTGTTTTTCATACTGTATAAAGAAGAAAAATGTGAACAAGAGTGTGATGGCAACCTTTAAGTTCAATTAAAAACTTTACACTGGACTGTACAAGATATGATAAACTATTTACATTTTTAGACTTAATTACTTTTTTTTTTTTTTTTGTATGTTTTTTTTTTGTTTGTTTGTTTGTTTGTTTTTTTTTCTTTTTTTTTCTTAAAGCAGCACACTAGTTCTATATCTCTAACGCCCGAACAATACCTGGCTAGGTACCTGCCGAGAAACCGGTTTCTATATGCACAAAAAACAAAAAAACAAAAACAAAAACAAATATAAGTATCAGGCTGCCAGCGGGATTCGAAGTGAGAGTGGCCTGGGCATTCGATGAGCCACGCACAGTGTTGCTTGAGAGACTAGAAACTAGAAAGTACCATTGCAATGACAATAATTTGTCCCTGACAGCAAAAAAAAAAAAAAAAAAGTACTCTTCTGAACAGCAGCTAGCATTTCAGTCCAGCATGTCAGTGAATTGTGCTGATTAAATTAGCAAAAAAAAAAAAAAAAGAATCCCACAATATACATCATTTAAAAAACATCTAATGACTGAAACAGAATTACAGTAAGATAAGTAGAAACAGCATATGCATTTTGTCTTCAATTGTATCTAATTTGCATAAAAAGATGGCAGTGATAAGAATGAACCGAACACAAAATGGACTGCAGCTGCTGAAAAGCTGAAGAAGAAGAAAAAAAAAACAAAAAAAACCCAGATAAACTCTATGAATGAAGACATAAAAATGCAAAGAATGTGTCCATGTTATTCAGCATAAAAAATAATAAATATATTTGTTCATCCCCATGGACCGAGCTTAGCGAGAACCTCACTTCCGGGTCTCACGCGACGCCGAAATCGTTTTTCGACCGAATCTAACGTGGCGACGAGTTCGAAGTTCGCAAAAAAAAAAAAAAAAAAAAAAAAAAGGACGTCTCGTGAAAGTGAGGTTCCTCGAGTCGTATCCAATACTGTCTGATCAACAGGGACCGAGTTCAGCATCTACATGAGGTACAGTGACTTGTCTAGGTTTTGATTCTTCTTCTTTTTTCTTTTTTTTTTTGTCTAAAGAACGATTGGCCGACATACACGAACAAAAAAAAAAGAAAGCAACAACGTAAGTCAGATATAACATAACTTATACTTCAGTAAGTATCCATGAACAAAAATAGAATTCTATTTTTCTATGTTATATTTACAATTTCGGAGGAAAAGAAAAAAGGAAAAAAAAAAAAAAAACACAAAAAAAAAGAATGAGATGGTAAATTTATTTAAAAATAATAATAACAATAATAATAATAAAAAGAATTTTGAGTTCCAATTCAGCGTCACTGTATTTTCTCTGATTGTCCTTTTTATTAAGTTCTACCGACAAATTTTTATAGCCAACAACGGCTAATAAATACAATAAAAGTCTATATGCACTATATAGGTTTCAAATACAATATACAAACACAAACGTACATGAGCGATTAGGATGCGCGATTGAAGTCCGGTGTGTCTCGGCTGATCAGTCTCTTACGTGAGCCTTCTGTCGAGTTTACTGCTCTTTATCTCCCTTAGGCAGCACTGGAGCTTAAACAAAAGTGTTCGTTTTATCACGTGTCTTTGCATAAATTAACAAAAGGAGAAAAAAAAAACAAAAAAAAACAAACACACACACACACACACACACAAAAAAAAAACAAAAACAAAAACAAAAACAAAAAAAAAAACAAACGACTCAAATCTGGCAAGTCCAAACAGGTCACTTTTGTTCGTGTGGATTTTTTTTTTCTCGCACGACGGCTTCACATTAGTCAGAATCGATAAAAATACCATTTATATCCAGTGCTTGTAACACTTATGAAACTCTGTGTGTGACTGAAGTCCTCTCTCTCTCTCTCTCTCTCTCTTTTTCTTTCTGTCTCTGTCTCTCTGTCTCTCTTCCCCCTATTACACAAGCGTGATCAAGTTTCAGTCCTGACAACAGTCCTTTTGTCTACCGCCAGCCTAGAAAATCAGTTTGGCGTGGTCAAGAAAATATGTACAAAACAAGTCAATCTACCAGCAAACGGATATGAAACAAATTTAAACAAGACACCTATTGAGAAAAAAGAAAGAAAGAAAGAAAAAAAAACAAAACAAAACAAATTTAGGATAATCAGGGGTAAACCCTGCCGAGCGTTCGGCGTCGTACCTCACGAGAAAAATCACAACAAACAAACCAAAAAAAAAAAAGTAAAATTTAAATAAAAAAGTACAATTTTTTTTTGAGATTACAGAAGTGCTTAAGAGACTTCTAAGACTCGAAGTAAATGCTTCTCCATTTTAGGGGCTTCATAGAAATTGTTAATGCTAGGAGGAAAGTAAATAAGAGCTTAAGTTTTATATTTGACTTTTTTTTTTTTTAAATTAATTACTTAATTTATTTATATTTACGACCTTGAGAGGCAACGCAGTGACCAGCAGCTCATCAGCCCAGCAGTAATTGCCGTGTTGCTAATGGAAATAAAAAAATGTAAAAAAAAAAAAAAATAAGACAGGTTCAAGGGCAAGAGGAAAATAGCGAGCCTCATGCATTAATAATGGCGCATTTCGGATGATACAGACTCGTCAGTCATTTTAATAATCTCCCACAGCTTGATCTACTTGTTCCATCTGCTCGGCAGCACCTCACGGGTTTCTGCTGCACTTTGATGGAACGAGCACGACCAGCGATCGACTCCCTCCCGTCCGTATTGTTTTCCGCGGCTTCTGATGGACGCCGGGTCCGAGACCGGGACCGGGTCCGAGTCCGGAGCCAGATGGCAGCCTCTCGAGATACGAGAGGTGACATGAGGACCTTCTCACCCCCGAGTTGTTTATTTTCCACAACGGCACGTCATGAAGTGTTCGATTATACATTAAACAATGGCACGTTGTACTTTTTAGCCGATTATATTTACATTTTGGACGCCCATGAAAAGCGTAAACTCCACTGTCCTGAAGGAGACAGTGAAGGAGACAGATTTTCCTCTGACACCGGAGACTCCTTCCATAAATGTTGATAAGTAAACGGCTGCTTAGAGAAAACTTCACCACCTTTATTTTTATTTTTTTCCATCCGAATGACCTGATAACGCATTAATGTGATTCTTCAGAGCTGCTGCTATAGAAAATTAATCAACACCTTCTGACCAATCACAATCCGGAATTCGACAGCGCCGTAGTATAACCTGCTGTGCTACTAAACAATGTTTTTTCCCCCCTATAAATAAGCACCATGTCTCCTTTATCTGGCCCAGACAAACTTCTTGTTTCTTTAAGACTTATTTATGCTCTGCTTTAAGACTTTCTCGTGTCGATTAAGGTTTACAACGTCCCAAAAGGCCTTTATGGTGACAGAAAGCCCTTATGGACTTGCTGCTGTAAAAAAAATAAAAATAAAAATAAAAATAAAAACCAGCATGCATTGTACAACAGCAATTTTGTGATTGTAATGCCACTGAAGCTGCCTTCTGCTGCCATTTCAATTTCACAGATTGGATGCCTTTGGCCCCGCTTTGGCACGCTGGCCAATCTGTTTGATTAAGAACGTCGTGGGTGTAAGACTGAAGCGAAGGGCAAGACAGGCTGCGTGATCACCGCACTAGACCTCCTGGACCGAAGGACTTTCAGATCTCCTTAATCAAAAATCCAGCATCTTTAACACTGCCTCTAAAATTCCTGAGTGCTTCAAGAAGAGGGAAGGACGCAAAAGTTTTTTTTTTTTTTTTTTCTCTCTCACTCGATAAAATTCCAGAGGATTGTCTAAGACTCGTGAACGCTCTCCTTTAAGACTTGGAGGTCTAAGATTACGTGTAAGGACGTTAACGGTGTGGTTGGACCAGGGTTTGGACGTCGTGTTGAGAAAACAATGAGAAGAGCCATTAAGAGAAGATAAAATAAGGTAAGGTAAGATAAGATAAGTTAAAAGAGGGGGCAGTTTTGTGTTTCATCATCAATTTTTACCTTTTTTTTTTTTTTTGTTGTTGTTGTTGTTCTGCTGTCTTCTTCCTTATTTTTTTAAATAGTTCAAATCAAAATAAAACATTCACAAGCTGTTGGCTGGCACAGCATACCTGAGAGAAATACAGAACCCCGTCAAAAACAGTGATCTAAAAAAAAAAAAAAAAAAAAAAAAATCAATAACAACAACAACAACAAAAAAAAAAAAATATATATATATATATATATATATATATATATATATATATATATATATGTGTAAGACTGTGAGAGCTATAATTGTGTTTCAAGTCCTGCCCTCTGTAACTTTACAGGTCAATTTGTGTACACATCCATGATCAAATAAGAATTTAAAAAAAGAAAAGAAAAGAAAACACAATCAAACTGCTTCACACTCGAAGAAACATTTAAGACCGAAGAGCCGATGAAGCCGGGAGCCACACGTGCATGCAGGCTCCTAAGGGATATATTATCAGAAACAAGTTTTTCTTTTCTCTCTCTTTTTTAAAATTTGTTCTGTAGTTTTTTTTTTTGTTTTGTTTGTTTGTTTGTTTTTTTTTTTCCCCTCTTCCTTCAGGACCCCTTCCATCCACTGCGAGCGAAAGCCTCAGTTGGCGCCGACGGGCTCCTGCGCCTCGTTCTCGCTGCTGTAGTCCGATTTGGGCTCGTCCTCGAAGTCCTCGTACATGTCCATGTCATCCTCACCGTTGACCGGTTCGCTGGGCACCACGCTGGGCACCACGCTGGGCTCCATCTTCATCCCGAAGGTGCTCTGGATGACGGGCACGGTGGGCTCGGGGCTCGCCGAGTTGCTCGAGCAGTCCGAGGTCATGCTGATGGCTCCGGGGTAGACGACGCCCGCGCTGCTGCTGATCGGGAGCTGAGTCTGGGGCTGCTGCCTGAGACAGGAGGACAGACAGAAAGTTAAAAACGTTCAGGGATATATATATATATATATATATATATATATATATATATATATATATATATATATATATATATATATATATAAAACCAGAGCGCTTATACCGGTGAGAGAAAGAGTTCAAAGTGATGCTCGCTCGACCATTCGGCAATAAAAGTCCGGATTGACATTCCTCACTCTATCGTTTCTATAGTAACAGCTCATTCACAGGGACGTGTGTACTGGATGCTCGACATACAGTGGATTATCAACGTGTGTCAATGGTGAAGAGATGTTTATTTAACAGTCGTGGAAGGAGTCTCCATAACGGTGTCAGCGCTTCGTAACAGTCTTCAGGACAAAGGAGTTTACACTTTCTTTCGTAACAGGTCTAACGAGCTGTGCTTTCTCTTGTCTTATTAACGTCAAGAGGGAAAAAAAAGGCCGGTGAAGGAACGACTGTTTATACTGTAGCTAACTACAGGAACGAAGGTGTTTCGCTGATGTTTAACAGCACGACGCAGATTAATGAAGTGAGAGTTGAAGGAAATCTGATCTGGAGATTACGCTCCATCATTTACAGTTGAAACTAAAGAGAGAGACGGCGTGGGGCGGTAGTGTGTGCTATAAAATAAACTAAACAGAACACGATAGTTAACACGTTTTAGGAAAAGGAGCACTTTTTTTTTTTTCATACATTCTCAAGTGTATAATTCAGTCGATGGGAATTTGCTCAAGGAAATCTCATTCAGCTGCATTCAGTGCTGTCTTTCCTTAAACTTTCAAATATTTTAGCACTTCTTTAGTCCTGGAGTAACTGCTCTGCTCGGCTCTGCTCTGAGGTAGCGTTTGCAGCCAGCAGCTGTGAAAAAGATCTCGATTCAGTTACGACGGAACAGCTTCGGGAATGATTGTGAAAAAATGAGGCAGGCGTTGATGTTAAACGCTCTGATTGATACTCCAGAGCTGATTTTTCTCAACGGTGAAGTGGAAACTCCGGGTGCAGGATATCTCACGCTGACCACACGGAATAAATTACAAGTCTGAAGAATGTCTCCCTGTCATCGCATTTAGACCTCAATATCCTACAGTCATGTCAATTATTTAAATCGAGATCAGGAAATAACTAAAACATCATTTTTATGTTAATCCAAGTGTATAATTAATACACATGCTTTATTATTATTATTATTATTATTATTATTATTTTTATTTTTAGAGAAGAGCCGTTCTTAAACTTTTCTTAAGTCGGGATAGCTAACGACATGTCACACATTTTATCCGTTTATAGTTACATTTAATGATGTGGAATGTCCACGAAACAAGTCAGTTCCTGTTCTCGCTTACGTTATAGCAGCTACAAACAGTCGTTCCCTCACCAGCCTCTCTTTATTCTCTCTCTCTCTCTGTTAAGGTTAATAGGACAAAACGATGTTATCGTGTTTGTGAGAAACTACAAAGGAGCGTAAACTCCTCGGAAGATGTCGGAAAACTTACAGCTGTACGTCTGACACTGGAGACTCCTTCCGCAAATGTTCAGATAAACCTGTTCTTACAGAAAACTTCACCTGTGGTTTGAGAGCTGCACTACTGTCAGAAAATTACTAGAAAATTAATCAACACCTCCTGACCAATCAGAATCCAGAGTTAATTAGCACTCTGTTATAATATAAAATAGGTCTTGATGAACATCATGCATGGAGTTTATGTGGGTTTTGTTTTTTTTCTTTTTGTTTTTTTTTTTTTTTTTACCCCACAGTGAAGAACTGGCGCATTTCTTGTCTCCGCGAGCGCATCATCTGCTTGTACTCGCCAATTCGCAGCTTCTTGCCGTCGATGATGCACGTGCGCTTGGGCCGAGGCTTGTACTTGTAGTTGGGGTACTTCTCCAGGTGGATCTTACTCAGACGAGCCTGTTCCTCGTAGTACGGCTGCTTCTCCTGGTTGGACATGGCCTTCCAGCGAGAGCCTGAATTAAGAGGAAGATCAAGAATTTTGTCACGAATATACAAAATATACAAAAACTATGTGATTCATACAAGACTTCAAGTGGATAATAAAATTATACACCATAAAGAGAAAATCTGCACTTTTTATGTGAAAGATATAACACCAACATGTCAGAAAAAATTAAATAAATAAATAAATAAAAAACAGAATCACAGAAAAAGGATCACCCCCTTGCTTTAATTTGCCTTAATTTTTTAATTACAGCCTTTAGTCGGTTGGGATATGTCTCTACTAACTTTGCACATCTAGACTTTGCAATATTTGCCCACTCTTCTTTGCAGAACTGCTCAAGTTCAGTTAAATGTGATGATGACTGTTTGTGGACTGCAGTCTTCAAGTCATTCCACAGATTTTCAATGGGGTTTAAGTCTGGGCTCTGACTAGGCCATGCAAGGACATTCACCTTTTTCTCCTTCAACCACTGTGTGGTCAGTTTTGCTGTGTGCTTTGGGTCATTGTCATGTTGGAAGGTAAACCTTCTTCCCATTAACAATTTTCCGGCAGAGGGCAGCAGATTTTCCTCAAGAATTTGACGGTATTTTGCCCCATCCATTTTCCTTCTATCCTGACAAGTGCTCCAGTCCCTGCTGCAGAGAAACACCCCCATAACAGGATATTACCACCTCCATGCTTTACTGTAGGAATGGTGTTATTTGGATGGTGAGCTGTATTGGATTTCCGCCAGACATATCGTTTGGTGTTGAGGCCAAATAATTCAATTTTAGTTGAATTTAAACACCCTTTAAACACCTTTTCCACATGGCCTCAGGTCTGTTCATGTGGCCTTTCTTGAGGAATGGCATTTTTCTTGCAACCCTCCCATACAAGCTACATTTGTGGAGAATTTGTGATATTTTTGTCACATGCACACAATGACCACTCTTTGTCATAAATTCCTGCAACTGCTTCAGAGTTACTGCAGGCCTCTTGGTAGCCTCTCTGACCACTTTCCTCCTGGCTCTTTCATCCAGTTTGGAGCGACGTCCTGATCCAGGGAGGGTCTGTGTTGTACCAAATACCTTCCACTTCTTAATAATAAACTTCACTGTGCTTCTAGGCATTGATAAAGCCTTTGAATTTTTTTTGTATCCATCTCCTGACTTGTGCCTGTCCACAACTTTATCCGGGAGATCTTTTGACAGTGCCTTGCCACCCATAGTTGATCGTTTGCTTCAGTTGCACTACAAAATGCTCCAGGAAAGCTCTTTTCATGCTGAGCTAATCAAAATGACCATAGCTGATCACAGTTGAAAGTCAAATGGCTTTGTGTGCCATTGAGAAGGTGATTAGCTACACCTTATTGAGTTTACAAGTCATTTTTAGGAGGGGGGTGATCCTTTTTCCAACTCAGTTATTCTGTTTTTTAATTTTTTAAATATTTTCCTGACATGTTGGTGTTATATCTTTCACTTGGATGTTATAAGTTGCACTGAGTAAATACAGCCGGATAAAACAAAAACTGTGTCCGTCTTCATTTCAGGCTGAAAAGCAACAAAATGTGATTATTTTAAAGGGGGGTGATTCTTTTCTATACTCACTGTATATACAGTATATATAGTAGTTCTAAAGGAAATTGCAGTGTTTCAGTTAATGCTTGATGAATTTTGGAACTGTACTACTGATGTTACTCATATAATGATTATACAGAATCCAATATGAACGTTATTTCTGCCCTAAACATTTTCTGCTTTCACTTTCCAGCTTTAATATCCATCCCTGCCTGAATCCGGTTGTTCGGGCTCATGGTGAGCCGATCGCTAAAGGCAGCTTTGTCTCAGAGTGCTGCATTAGCGGAAACAACAGGACCTGTAAATATCTCCAGCCTTCATCGTGTCCCTCTAGCTGACAGGACTTTTAGTAACGGTGATGTATTGACTCTCGGCACTGTGGGACGAGACCCATTTAGCCCCGTCATTTTTCATGACAAACACCAGGGCTGTGTGGCGGCTCCTAAATCCATCTGATTGAGCCACTCCAACAGCGGCCCCACTGCCACAATGTCTGACTCGCACTCGCCACGACAAGACATGACAGATCAGGTATATAGTGGTCATATAAATATATATATATATATAAATCACTAAAACATGCACAGAGAATATATTTCACTTTTATTTACTTAATATACTATTTATTTATTTGTCATTAATTAATTTTTTATGGTGGGGGTTGTGGAGGATTTATTACTTATTTATTTATTTATTTATTTTACCAGTATTAGCTTTATAAATATTACCTTTATAAAACAATAGTAACATATGACATATATCCAATGATATCAAATTTATGCATATTAAACATCTTGTCTTTGACACGGTATAGATATGTGTACTTTTTTATACTGTATTATATGTCGAATCTACGAATTATGAATACAGCATGAATAAAATTAGCTCATTATATATGTACAGTTTGGAATGTACTGCATTATATATACACAGTACAGTGCAAAAGTTTTAGGCGCATGCAAAGAAATGCTGTAGAATATAGATAGATAGATAGATAGATAGATAGATAGATAGATAGATAGATAGATAGATAGATAGATAGATAGATAGATAGATAATGCTGACTTTTACTCTCTTATTGTTTTCTATAAGGTTTAATTTGCATGTCTGGTTTTTCTCTGACGGACAGAAACGATCTTCAGACTGAATGAAGCTCTCTCTCTCTCTCTCTCTCTCTCTCTCTCTCTCTCTCTCTCTCGCTCGCTCTGGTCTCCGTCTCAGACAGAGAAGGTGTTCATTGGCTCGGGTGAAGCCGCTCGTGTTCGTTTACATCAACAGACTTTCAATGTGTCATGAATGCTGTTCTGTTTATCCTTCACGTCACACACATTTATCACCATCACCAGGTCTGAACAGTGGAATATTTATACGTATAAGTTTTACACTAAGGTGCTGGTTAAAGTCAGTGCTACAAATCCTTCATTTACATTCTTTACACGTTTAAAGTGATTTTATAGAAGAAACGATTGAAACATATTGCACTACTTGTGTCCTCAACATTTTTAAAAAGTAATAACGTTTCATGGTTTTTTTTTTTTTTTTACTAAAATATGACGTCAGCCTGTCCAGAGGGCGGGGCTTATAGTATCACTCCCATGTTGTCAAAACATCTGAGTGCTGGTCAATCAAACATAAACACGCTCATCTACCCGATGATGGTGACAGATCAAGGAAAATCAGGCCTCGTAAATGTCTTTTTGGAGCTCGGGTAGTGACGTGAAATCTCGTCCATGCTTCGGTGGACTTCTTTAGAACTTTGAGCGTCTTTTCGGCGCTCCGTTACCTCACCGTTAAACACACGCGGAGCGAAAGCAAAGACGTAACACACGAGATACAGCCTGTGCTAAAGGACAACCACAATTCTGCGCTACGAGAGTCTTTCTGTAGGGGACGCCAGGTTCAGAAGATTCTCTCAGGTTTTAGCCAGTAGGTTTTAGCCAGGTTACACTTACAGTGTGTTTTATTCCTCTTATACCACAGCACTTTATTAAAGAACAGCTAGTCATCGTTTTTATCCAGTTATAGTTGCATTTAATGTAACTAATCTCTCTCTGTCTCTTGCTATTTCTGTTTCTCACTTGTCATCTGTCTCTCTCTCACTGTCTATCGTTTACTCTGTCTCTCTCTGTCTCTCTGTCTATCTCTCACTCTTTGTCTCTTTCTCAATCTTTCTTTCTGTGTGTGTCTGTCACTCTCAATCTTTCCCTCTCTATCTTTCTGTCTGTCTCTTCATCCCTGCCTCTCTCTATATCCGTGTCTTCCTGTCTCATGTCTCTTTGTCTAACTCTCCTCCTCCGTCTCTTTCTTCATCTGCATCTCTTGCTTTCTGTCTCTCACTCAGGTTTTTAAAAAAAACATTGTAGTAATGCAGCTTCCTGTGAATTTCGGAAATATGCTGTTAGACAAGGCTGAAGCAGACCAACTAGCAGTGATTAGTGCGTGATTAATAACGGAAAAGCGTTTCTCACTCAGGACTCACCCAGGATTTTGCTGATGTTGGAGTTGTGCATGTCCGGGAAAGCCTGCAGGATCTTGCGTCGCTCGTCCTTGGCCCACACCATGAAGGCGTTCATGGGCCGCTTGATGTGCGGCTCGTTGGGGTTCCGTCCTCGCGATTCCCTGAACACCCGGGCTTCGGTGGTGCTGGCGCCTCCTGTTGGCCAACAATAATACTGTTGTGGTTTATCTGCAGAACCATTCAGCTCCTTACTCCCTGGAAACACCAGAGCGAGAAGAAGGACAAAGCGAGCGCAAAGCGTTAATCAACTTTGCAGGACTGGAGGAAACGAGCTGGACCTCTTACACACACACACACACACACACACACACACACACACACACTTACACACTCTATACACACACACACACACACTTACACACTCTTCACACACACACTTCAATCTGATGGCCATCACTGTGGACAGAACAAGACGGTGTTGTGGGTTCTGCTCATATCCAGAAGAAAAGAAACCGTGACTTAAATCCTTGTTAAATATTCATCCAGGGCCCAAGCACATAATCATTTCACACTCGCCGTCTCTCTCTCTGTGTGTGTGTGTGTGTGTGTGTGTGTGTGTGTGTGTGTGTGTGTGTGTGTGTGTGTGTGTGTGTGTGTGTGTGTGTGTGTGTGTGTGTGTGTGTGTGTGTGTGTGTCTAAGCATTCAGCCTCTCAATCAGGCCACTCAGCATCATCAAGCCCCGAGTTTTTCCACTTACAGCGGGACGGAAAAGATTTCACGCGCTCTCGCTTCCTTTTATATGTAAGATGTGAAAGAATTAAATAAAAGCTGTATGAATATTTAAACAAACAAAAAAAAATAAATAAATAACATGTTGATAAACAAGGCCTGAAAAATAAAACAAACCAAAAAAGGGCTTCCCATATGCTCCGATACATCTTTAATGATTCGAAAAAACTGGAAGAAGAAAGCTCAGAATGAGGCATGAATATTTCATCATCCACATGTGATGCGTGTTCATTAGGAGCTCGCGCGTCCTGCGTCGCTTGGCGTGCGTTACCTGCTACGGCTTTCTGTTCTTATAAAACACACACACACACACACACACACACACACACACACACACACACACACACACACACCCAGAAGCTCTTAATGAGTCTGTGTAGAGATATTAAAGTGTAATCTTCAGCGTCACCAACCGAAAACAGAGTGTACAAGGAGGAGCGGAGAAAGAGGAGAAAGAGGCCACCAAGGAGCTTCGTTTTATTATTTTTTTTATTTTTTATTTTTTAAATGAAGGACAAGGACAAGGATGAAGATTTGGACTCGGGGACAAACTGCCAACAAGAGTCTCAACTCCTCAAAGCGCTTCAGATTTAATCCCGAGAGTTTAAACCAACACACAAACCACAGCGCAGCTCAGAACATCATCAGCACCTGAAGTGTTTTATATATGAGGATTAAACCACAGAGTGTGGTGCTGTTAGAGGAAACTAATCAACAACGAGGTGGTGCGATGAAGCCGAGTTACACTTACAACATCCCTGAGTGTTTTATTCCTCTTATACCACAGCACTTTATTAAAGAACAGAAAGTCATAGTTTTTATCCATTTATAGTTACATTTAATGTTACTAATCTCTCTCTCTCTCACTATTTCTGTATCTCACTAGCTCTTTATGTCTCTCTTTCTCTCTCTGTCTGTCTCTCACTTTATCTGTCTCTCTTGAACTGTCCTTCTTTCACTCTTTGTCCTTCTCTCCATCTCTTTCTCAATCTTTGTCTTCGTCCTTCTCTCTCTCTCTATCTGCCTCTCCTTCTCTGTCTTTCTTCATCTCTTGTTTTCTGTCTCTCTCTCTTTGTCTGTCTCTTACTTTATCTGTCTCTCTTGAACAGTCTTTCTTTCACTCTTTGTCCTTCTCTCCATCTCTTTCTCAATCTGTCTTCGTCCTTCTCTCTCTCTCTCTCTCTATCTGCCTCTCCTTCTCTGTCTTTCTTCATCTCTTGTTTTCTGTCTCTCTTTCTCTCTTTGTCTGCCTCTCACTTTATCTGTCTCTCTCTCACTTCTTTGTCTCTCTCTCTCTCTCTCTCTCTCTGTCCCTCACTTTATCTCTACCTGACTCTCTGTCTGTCTCACCTTTTGTGTGTCTTTCTCTCTTTCTCA
>CM042567.1:1395000-1440000 GCA_023630585.1 Cranoglanis bouderius
AATAAAAATAAAAATAGTCTCCGGTACAATGTGTGCAGTTTTATAAGGAAATGAGCTGGTAAGTTTTATTGAGCATCTTGCAGAACCAGCCTCAGTTCTTCTGGACACTTTGACTTTCGCACTCGCTTCTTATTTCTGCAGCGAAACCCAGCAGCCTTCATTGTGTTTACTGTCTGAAAACGTAATCTGCTGCTTTCTTTAACGACACACAAACATTTTTCTGGAACATTTTTAATTTTGTGCTAGAAAACTATTTGGGAATCTGAAACGTTTTTTTGTAGTGACTTTATCATGTAGGAGTCATAAAATTAAAAAAAAAATCTATAACAAAGTTTGTACTAAAAAAACAAAAACAAACCAAAAAAAAAAACAGCGTGCCTAAGACTTTTGCACGGTACTGTACGATGTTTGATTCGTTTATTATTATTAGCGGCGCGTTCCCTGTGAACGGGCTGTTACTATGGAAACGATAACGTATCAGAACGAGCGCATTAATATCACGATGACAACAACAGAAAGAGTAAACGATTAAAACAATCCTCGTCTGGACGTTTTGAGCCCAAACCCGTCGCCCGTTCGCAGTGTAGCTGACGTTATGCGTGACACGCCGCGAGTCCTCTGCTGCCATATGTAAGGGAACAACAGGCTCACGCTGAAACCCATTGTGGTATTTGTTAATGTTTTTCATCTGAGCTTAAACAGACCTAATGGCTCTGCGGCGAGCCGACGCATGTGGCTCCTGCTTTTCTTTTCTTTTCTTTCCTTTCCTTTTTTTTTTTTTGCGTAATGAAGGAAATTTTAGTTTATTTCCAGACTAGGCTATTTTCCAGCAATCCCTTCTGTTCGGCTTCGGCGGCTCGTTAATTCGCTCGCCTGCGTGCTAGGCAAATATTAGTTTAAGTAACCCGAGGCTTTCTGCGCGTTACGGCGACAACACAGGGGCCGCTTTACACCTCGGCGAGACGTCTCGAGTCCTTCCATATGAAGAGCTCCGCTGTTGCGCGTGTATCGCTCGGTAATTTTCCTCTGCTTGGACAGACCGAGCGAATTCTCCACAACCTGAAGTTCAAGAGCTGCTACTAAATAAGGTAAATTAATGAAGTGACCGTAAAGTTTACACACACACACACACACACACACACACACACACACACACCCTCCTCCTCCTCCTTTCCTCATCATCATCATCATCAAGCGCAGCACTAAGCTTACATTCTTTTCTCTTTTCATGGAGGAGGAAAGGAATTTGTTTGCGTTGGTTCAGTGGAAAGGTTCAGAACACTTAAACACCAAAGTACACAAACTCTCCGCATTTTAAATGCGGCATTCATCAGGACAAAACAGTTTGTGTTCCGACCGGAGTGGAGATAAAATGGAGAGAACACGAGTTACCTGTTTTTCGATTTCTATTTTTCAAGCATATAATTAAATATAAAAAGACCCAATTTACCTAAAAATATCCAATTAAATATCCATTATGCAGGAATCGACACAGTATATTCAAATATATAAATAAGAAAATACTACATTAGGTGTTTCTGAGTATAATACTGTAATAATTAAATGAGATCCATCGCTCATTCGTCCTTCATACCGGATCCGGGAACACTGGGTGTGAGACGGGAATACACCCTGGATGTGTTGGATGTGACACCAGTGCATCACACACAGTTACACATACACACACACACACACACACACATACACTCAATGACACTTAGAGACAGTTTAGCATAACCAATCCATCTACTGGTATGTTTCTGGATGTCCGGAGGAAACCCACACGGAAAAAGGGAGAACACGTGAAACTCCAGACATGAGGGTGAAAGAAAACATGCAGATATGTTCACTACTTTTTTAGCTCCGCCGTGTTAAGTGCTTCTCTACCGAACACGTCATTACTGATGCATTTTTCACATGGATTAGAGAACGAGGTGAAAATCCTGGCACACCCCAGACCAGAAGCGATCAGGAATCAGGTAAACAGACTTCAGGTAACTGACTCGCAGCTATGAAGCTAATCATAGCCTTTAAATTGTCTTTCGAGTCCGTTTCTCCGACAAAGATTTGTCCTGTTCTCAGAATATAATCTTAAACAGTGTGCTTTCTGTGTGCTTCGTTTCTACAGTGCCATGGAAACTGTTCGAAATATTGATGTTCGAGGGCCACAAAGGTGAATGACGCTTTGTCGAGTGAGTGCAATCAGACGTCCTGCGGCTCGGACAGAGAAGGGCCCGCTTTGTCCTCCGGTCTGACCTCTAAACACCTAACTGCGAACACCTTCAAAAAAACGTAGAGCTGGAGTCTCTCGCCAACACACACACACACACACACACACACACACACACACACACACACACACACACACACACACACACACACACACACACACACACACACGGATCGGTCCTCTTAAAGAGGAATTCATATCGGAAAGAATCTCAGACGCATTTCCAGCATGTTTGATAGGAACCTGAGGTCGCTTCACTTCACATCTATAATGATAATAAAATGCCGAAGAATCGTTGATGTTTTCTGTAAGGACGCATTTTTTAAGACATTTATGGAAGGAGCGTCAGAGTTTTGTAACAACCAGAGGTCAAGCTTACAACTTTAAGTGTTCTGGAGTTTTCGCTTCTTTGCGGTTTCTCACTTGCTGCGATTTTTTTCCGGTTGTCTTATCAACTTCAAGAGAGAGGGGGGAAAATAAAAAACCAGAGACTGTTGAGGGAACAACTGTGAGATAGCTGCTATAACGTAAGTGTCAACAGGAGCTAACCTGTTCTGTGGACATGTAAATGTAACTATAAATGGATAAAATGTATGGTGTGTCACTGTTTCATTAACAAAGTATTGTCATTGGTAGGACGTTGCTGTGGTGTAAGAGGAATAAAACACTTAGGGACGTGCTGTTATAGGGAAATAATCAACAGTAACGCTGCTTCATCTACAGTACGACAGAATGACGGAAAGGAAATTGGGAAAGATATCATTTTCGTGTCTTGAACTTGAAGAACGTTTCAGACCCTCGGTTCCTCTGGTTCCTATCAATGCCGCTGACTCGAAAGTTTCTTTTTTTTTTTTCTTTTTTTTTTTCCCCAGCAAAAAGCAACCTGAATCATTTTGTTTATCTGGCGAAGATGTTTCTGAAAATCGCTGGAATTCCTCTTTCACTTACACTCAAAAATCTGACCTTCTTTTCAAACCAAAACCAACAAATCTCGATCAGACACCGGATTAAGAGCTCCAATAAGAGCTCTATAAAGTTCATCAGCGGTGACATCATGAATTTCGAACGTGAAGGAAGACATCTCGAGAAGAAATCTGTGAGAAGAAAACTTACCGTCGAGATCCTCCGGCCTGGTCAGGTCGATGACCCTCTGTCCGATCTTCCCGTCGTCTCCCAGTTTTCCCAGATGATGCCCCAGACTTTCAAAGTGGACTCGTTCCTGCACACAGATAAATCCGTCAAATCGAATCGAACCTGATTCCTGTCTTTATATAACAACATAACATAAGAATATAAAAGACATGCGGCGATGTGGGGTTACTCGCTTTCAGAAAAACAACATAGCAGAGGATCTTGTGTGCACAATGGGATCAGGGCCGCTAGCAAAAGCGCTTCTTCTTCATCCTCTTTTTCTTTTTTTTTCCCCCCTCCTCTCCCCCCCCCCCCCCCGTAATCTTTGCAGCCCGGCATCCTGAGCTCCCTGCCTATCATTTATTCAGAGCGTGTGCTTTAAAGAACGCACCGTGTTTTCCCTTTTGTCGTGTCACTTTCTGCTCCGATTAAACTCGGCGTCATGTCATACTCGACGCACAATGAAACCCTGTCATTCACGCGCCCGGCAACAATATTAAATGTCATGTCTGCGCTCGCTGACGGAATAAAATAACAGTTTTCCGGGGGCCCCGGCTGAATAGTGGCCGCACATTACGCTTAATGTATTATGCAGAGGAAGAGGGCCGACCGCTGTTCAGGCCCATTGTGAAATGACCTAGTTCTGCCTGTGAGTGCTGCCTTCACTCCGGAGCATTAACGCAGCCTTCACTTCTTCTCTAAACACACGACGCTTTGACTCGAAACGATCTCTCGCTCTACGACGGATGGAAAAAAAATAAATAAAAAACCCACAGTGATTCAGAGGCACAGAGCGAGCTAATCGCGTCCCTTTTGTCTTTTCGTTCTCGTCCTTTTCGTTTTTGTTTTTTTTTATTCCACAGGTGAGACGATGATAACGGATACTGACAAGCGCATGCATCTTTCAGCCGTGTCAAATTTTGCAGGGTTTGTTCGTTTGCACCGGTGGTACAGCTAAAACGTGATTACTCCGGCATCCATCTCCATGAGTCAACACTGTTTTTGTATTTATACGTCCTCTGGGATGAGTGCTCAGCAGTTACGATTTCACCCACCATGTCCGGAGACGTCTGGGGCCCTTTTTGTTAACTAACTAATATGACCTGATAATTATTTTTTAACTTAAACTTACAGTACCTTGTGTAATATCAACCCCCAAAAAAAAAATAATAATAACCCATACAAACAGAACCGGATTTAGAAAACTTTGTGATTATGATTATGTTCCATCTTTTCAAATTTAATTTACTATATCTCGGTTTCCACTTTGCTCTATCAACACCAAATATTTCCAAGCCAGCACTTTCGACAAAAAGTGGCTGCATTAGAACGACGTCATTTTTAAAAAAAAATTATTTATTTTTTTAATGACGTTGTCATAAAAATAATGAAGTCCCTTAATCAGGTGGGTGTGATTAGTGACCTCTGGCTGTTAAAAGAAAATATAAAAAATATATTTCAAGTCCTCCGGAAATTACAGTACGTGCTTGCAGGAGTAGACGATCTTTGTCCGCGCGCCGAGATAAAAAAGATCGCTCCAATTAAACTCTCAAACCATCAATGCAGATACTCGTTTCCCCGACGTTATTTATTCTGAAACCATTACTCAAAAAAGGAAGCGTGAATCAGTGAGATGCAGAGAGAGAGAGAGAGAGAGAGAGAGAGAGAAGGAGGAAGTACAGCAATTTCCCATCGCGCTTGAGGGAACAATCATTATTTATGGCCATCCGAGTGATTCTGATGTACAATTAACCACTACCTGCTTATGAGCTGTCATTAACAACTGCCAGTCTTGACTGTGCTTTGCTTACTTTAAGTGTTTTCTAATTATGATATACGCAGGCGGTTCCCGCTGGGCCCGGGCGGCTTTGTGAGGATAAGATAGAGCTTGCTTCGCTCCGTGTGAAGCCTCCTACGCCACCGTATTCATCACCAGGCCACATTATTGCGCTTAATGAAAAGAGCACGCAGCCCCCGATGACAAATTGACGGATGTGCGATTAGTCGGATGAGGAACGGGCGATGTACCACGGATGGTCTGGCCCTGGAAAAAGGGTTCGGCGACGACCCAAGTGTTTGTGTGTGTGTGTGTGTGTGTGTGTTGGGTGGGGGGGGAGTTGTGTAATAAATTAGCCGCTTCTTCCCTTCCCTCGTGCTCAGCTGCCCTCTCTGATCAATCAAGGCCTTTTATAAACTCATGATCATTAAGCATCTTGTAGGACCTGAGATAGAACAAGACCCATCCATCACGCAGTTTCATTAATAACTGCCGGTGCTTTAAAATTTTTTCCTCGCTACGCAGAGATTATAATTAAAAGAACAAGTGAACAGGGAGCAATTGTGCACGAGGAGGGATTCCGTCTTTATTTCCACACCTCGGTATTTTTCCTCCAATTAAGCGGAGAATGGAGTCGGGACTGCTGGACTGCCGCTCGTCCGAGTCCACGGTCTGTTTAGGATGCATTAAATAGAACGCAATTGAGCGGACGCTCCAGAACAGTGCAGACGAACATTAGAATAAATGTGCACCGCATGAGCAAGCTGCATTTCCATTAAATTTTACACACTGGGTTTTATATACTTATTGGTTATCACTGCTATAATTTATAGCTCAGCATTAGGAAAAATTGCAGTTCATTTAAATGTACAACATCTTTTCAGGATTTTTTTTTTTTTGAAGATGGGGGGAAAAAAAAAATCTCAGCAAACTTAACTCATCTTAACTTTACTACCGGCTGCATCAAGCAGTGTGATAAATTAATAGCATTTTTATTATTTTATGGTGTCATTAAATTTTTACTGATCACTCCACGACTGAAGAGCAATAAAGGATGTGCAGGATCCCGGGGACGGACCTGTCCAGCCAGACAGATAGTCAAAGTCCTAGCCGAAGGTCTGTAAGCACTATGCCGTAAAGGATATTTATAATGAGCATTACACCAGCGAGAAGGCAGGAACTCCATCGAAAAACAAATGCAGAAAGTAAGTCAAGGAAAGAAGAAAGGCCCAACAAAGAGAGAATGAGAATGAGCGAGAGAAACAAGAAAGAAAAGAAAAAGAAAAAAGACGTTCGTGGTGCACTTAGCGCCCCTCCCGTCTTGACCGCGGTCCTATCTGGCGCACGGCTGGCGTTTTCCCGTTTTCCCTCAAATGCGCTCAGCTTGCAGCGCTTCCACCCCACATCTAAAACTGTACCCTCATGCTCCAAGGATGAAGTGGAAAAAAAAAGTGGAAAAAAGTCACCCACAATAATCTCTGCTCCTTCCCTCCCCACCCCAACATTTTGTTTTTTTACAGTAAAACGGTGGCAGGATGAAATAATGGGCAGCTGGAACTTCAGGAACATCTGGAAAGGGGCCAGGAGCACCGTGTCATCGCTGTAGCGAGAGCTTTAATCAGGCCGGCCGCAGAACATGTGCCGGAGGAGTCGTGTTGTGCTGGTGGCTCGCCTCTACTTATAAACGTGATGCTTTTCTCCGGTATAAATAGGCCTGACTCAGGGCATATGGCCCTGCTTTTTTTTTTTTTTCTTTTTTTCCTTTCTACTATTTTTTTCTTTTTCTCCAACCAGACCCATACAATCTCAGTCCTTATCTTGTGTCAGTGTAAATGTCTTCATCTGTTTCTTAAAAAAAAAAAAACATACAAAAGGTTTTTCTCTTCACTTAAAGCGCCAGGTTTGCGTGAGTTTTATCGAGATGAATGACCTCTACAGGTGCAGAGTAAATAATTTAGCGTTTTTATTCTTCCCCAGGTGCATAAGGCTAATATCATGACAGTCAGCAGACAAAAAAAAAAAGACACACACACACAAACACACACACACACACACACAACGAATGCGCGTAACAGCTTGGCTCAAATCCGTTCACGTCATGTCCTCGGCTTGGTGCTGAAAGCAGAGAGCGCGCGTGTTATTGCCTCCACGAGCGGAGCGCCGGATAATGGACGGCTTTGTAAGGTCCGTGGTAAAAGGAGTGCCGAGGGAACGCATGCAGCAAGTTGTAGCTTTCAGCTTCCATGAAAGCTTGTGGTGGTCCTATAGCGGCGTTTTGCCATCCGTTTTAGCCTCTCATCTGTTTTCCATCCTCATGTAACCAATCACAAGGTTATTTATAACTGCACGGCTTCCCAGTAGTCGCTCGTTCTCCATTTCATCTAGCCTTAAGCACATGCGCTTGTGTGGTGAGCTTTCATGCGGTCTCTCGGTCTTTCTCCACAAAAGCAGGCCTCCAATCCTCCGGAAAAGTTTTTTAAGCATCCAGTTTTATCCCTTCGCCTGCCAGGGAATCGGAGCGGAGCTGCTCGCCGCTCTAATCAAGCAGCAAAACTGTAGCAGCACGTCAGAGAACGACCGAAAACCCCAGCCGTGGCATGATGCCAACATGAGCTTTCACTTTCCAGCTCGTTTCCTATTTGGAGCAGCAGATTCCACGGCCATACCATAATTGTGCATCAGGCTGACAACTCTGTCTCGTTTATTGAGCGAGAACCAAAAAAACAACTTCACCCACAACATGTGACCTTTCAACTTCCACAGGGAAATGATCCATTTTATTTCTCGGCCGTCTCGCTTTAAGGGCGGTCTCCGGGCTTTTCATTCCGTGCTGCGTTGAGATCATTTGTTTTGACTTTTCTTTTTTTTTTTTTTTTTTATGAGCTCCGAGCTCTAAATGACCCTGAACTGTTCACTGAGTCCTCAAGGATCTGTTAAGAGCGACCTCGCTTTCTCTTTCCTTATCGCAGAAACTATTTACAATGATGGAACGACTCCAGAAGACCATCGAGACCTCGTGATCAAGAATACAGATATGGAAGGGAATTTTTTTTTTTTTTTACACCCATTACTAGTGGTTCGGACCCAATATGGAGGCGTATAAATGACCCTAGTTTGTCCTGATGTGGTCAGATGTGTAGCACAGGGGCTTGTCAGGTTTCAGAACAGAAGCCCCGCTGTCGCTTACGTATCACGGCTTGGTGTAAAAATCAGGAGACGTTTGGAAGGCAATCGGATCTCAGTAAAGAAGAAAACTGTTTCTGACCCCAAGCTGGGCCACGTGCCTGCTCATACACGCTCAAACCCACAGCTTTGTTTAAAAGGACGTCTATTTTTAATCTGTGGAGCATTCAGACAAGCGAGGGGTTCCCAGTTAGAGTCCAGAACAGCTAAAGTCCAGAACAGTTTGGTGATTTCAGCGCCGAATAAACCTGGTGAGTCGGATGTACTTGAACACTAAAATCACCAAAGTGAGGTTTTGCACCTCCTGATCTAAAGGCATTAACGTAACAATGCCCGACAAAGGCACTTGCTGGCAACGGGCTTGAATATAATCACATTTTTGGAAATTTTGGATGGCCAAATCCATGTATAGCACGATTTACTTATGTGGCAAAAAAAAAAACTCCATGACTGGCAATTTCCAACAGCAGAAAAAGGAGCGGAAAATTGGTTCCAGGGCTGCCGAGTAGAGAAGATTACACTTTCTGGCCTTTGTGAGGGCCGACCTGAATAGACCTCAAAATGTACACAGAGGGAAATGCAGCGCACATTGGCTTCCGCATCTAAAAGGTAGCTGGAGAAGATTTTGAGGAGCTCCATTTTTTTTTTGACAGTTCAAGGGCCCTCTGCACTGGGAAAGAAGGACAGTGAATGTTCCAGCTCATCAATAATGCAGAGGAGAGGAAGGGGCTGGAAGCTGCAGACGCTCAATAGGCTAATACACTGGCCTTTCACCTTTCTGATTACAGTTTGGGAGGCGTCAGCAGAGGAATACATTTTAGTTCCTCAGCATCTGCCATCTTGTATAGCATCGACTCTCAGATACGGCTTCATTAGCAATGGAAATAACAAACTTTAAAAATCCGAGGCTGCGGATGAGGACTTAAGACTTTTACGTCGCTCCTTGGAAACTGGGAGCTGGAAGATGTTCTAGTCAAGATGGAAATCTCAAAATAAAAATCATTCCTGATAAAAGCATGATGAATAATAGAGCGAGCTAACTGTCCTCTTCAGACAATACTCCATTTTAATAAATATTTGAGAAAACGTAAATCATGAGAGTGTTTATAAAAGCTTTTTTTTTTTTTCCTCTGGTGGGAAAAAAGGTGAAAAAAGGGACAAACAAAATAAATAAATAAATAAATAAAACAAGCGAGGTTCACGAAAGCATGAATATTTTACATGAGCACCTTGAGGATGAGAGCTATATAAAATCTAGCGCAAAAGGACAGTTCTGAGAGAGAGAAAGAGAGAGAGAGAGAGAGAGACACATGATGAGGTTAGAAAATAAAAGAAAAAGAAAATGTGGAGAGAGGAAAAAAGATGACAGAGGACAGAAGACAGAGAGAGAGGAGAGAGAAGGAGAAAGAGGGATGAAGCCCATCCTTATTGTGCTCCTCGGACACACTTTGTATTAAAAGATGAATTGATCCATTTGTAAGCAGCACTTAGCCCCACTCTCTGGCTCGGTCGTTACACCGGGATAAATCAATATTTAATATCCCCCTCCAACAGCCCCAGTAGATGATTTTAACCTCTCCTTAATCCCATTTTACCTTACCTTTCCAGAATCGTCCAGGCAAGCTTTCACCATGATAAACTCCCAAACAGTCGACTAGGAGGCAGCTATTAAAGTAGCATCCAGTATTTATGTCAGGTAGGATACGGAGCTGAAATATTAATATTCTGAAACTGAGCAAAGAAAAGGCTTTTAACTGGAGGCTTTTTTCCCAACGCTGAGCGTCGAGAGATACCCGAGTGCCAACTGACAACGGTTTCCTCCATCAGGTCCTATACAGAGGCTTGTATAAGTATTCCATGCTTCCATGTCATTTTAATTTGGATTCACATCATGTGCTTTTGTTTGTTTTGTCACATGCTTTTGTTTGGGTTCTGGCCCTGTCTCCCCTCCTGCCCTGTCACTGGTTTGTTATCGCACTGTGTTCGCCTGTTTCATATTAGCCCTTAATTAGTTTGCCTATTTGTCTCGTTTGGCTGTTCCTGTGTTTCATCGCCATCATCTTGTTGATTATATTCATGCACTTCTGAACACGAGATTTGTGTTTTCTAGTCCCTGTTCCTCCATGTTCCCTTGCCTGTGTTACTGTCTATGATTATGTATTTATTATCCTAGTTCGTGGCTGCCAGCCTGTGCTCTAATCCTTGCTTTCACTTCTGACTACGACTCCTGGATTTCCATTAATAAAGAACACGCTGAGTTTACACACTTGCCTCACGCCTATCAGTGCGCATAGACTTAGTTGTGATTATGCATCGTGAATCTATACAATACTATTGAAGTGGGAGGAAAAAAAGCAATATGGTTTGCAAAGTTATTTACAAATCGTTAACGCCTGTTGCTGTGAAACTCATAAATTAGGTCTGGAGCATCAGAAGTCACATAATTAGATAATGGAGTTCATCTGTGTGCAATTAAAGTGTCATGTGATCTCAATATAAATGTATATATTATATAATATAAAGTTTGTTAGAGAACCTAAACAAACAGCATCATGAAGGCCAATAAGCTTTAAGAACAAGTCTGGGGCGAAGTTCTAGATAAATATCAATCAGGGTTTGGTTTTTAAAAAAAAAAAATTCCAAAATGTTTTGAGCACTATTAAAATGCGTCATTCCAAAATGGACAGAACACAACCGCAGCCTAGAGGAGGCCATCCACTAAAGAGGGGATTAGTCAGAGAATCAACCAAAATATGGAAAAGATCAAGGGAGGTGAATACTTATGCAAGCCGCTTATGTGTCTACACGCTTTATTGTGAGCGTCTGCTGGTGCGTAGATGAAGGTAGGTGAACGTGAGCTATGAACGGACATCGCTGCAAAGTCTTTGTAGGACAACATGAAAACGTATCATGAATTTCCCAAGCGTGATGAAGCCACAAACCTCACCTCAGGTTTGAGCTTCAAGGTGGAGTGCTATTTACATTATCAGATGCAGACAGACTTCAGGCTTCAGAAGAAAAGTACAAAAGAGCCGATGCCATTTTCTCTTATTGGCTGTTGGCGCAAAATGCGTCATAAAACAAACTGCAGAAATGACGACTTCAAATAAAATGTAGGTGAGTCTTTTTTTTGCAGTGTTCTGTTACCTATGGAAACTAATTATCATTTGTTGTCGCCTCCTTTTTTCAAGCCGAATGCCGCCAAAGGGCTTCCTAGAATTACCTTGCCCTTACATCAAAGTTCTCCAGTGAAAGCGCATCAAATCTAACTGCTACCTTAATGTCTTTTTTCGAGAGCACAGAGGCCTGAAAGATGACTTCAGGGTAGGGAACAGAGGTGAGGAGTGACGAGCTAGCCGCCTTCTCCGCTGCTTAGAAAAACACAGAGCTTCCTTAAGCTCGGGACACAAATAAGCAGATGAATAAACGCGAAATATAGCGTGGAAAACAAAGTCAAACCCGAACAAAAGAGCAGCAGAAAAAAAAAACAAAAAAAAGCGCCAAGCTCTACCTGCCCGGAACAATACAGACAGGTGTGTACTGCCTGTTGACAAGCGTACCTTTTCAGCTATTGTTTAAAGAGCACGGCGTTCGTGTCATGTCACAGCATATTCCTCAGCTTGGCTGACCATGAGCTAACCCCAGACTGCATGAGGCAGGGTGAATAGCTCACGACTGAGGAGGGTGGAAAAAAAAGAGAGCGAGAGAAAAAGACGCAGGTAGGGACTATGCACTCACATACCGAATCCACCTCTAACAAAAGACCAAGAAGAATAACAAGCTTAAGTGCTAGCTCCGAAAAAAAACTCCCCTTATAATGCTGTCCGTATAAACCCTGAGCATTGTGTTTGAGAAAGCCAGGTTTTCGCTCTTCTGCCATGGGGAATAAAGAAGAAAATTGCTGGAAAAAACACCAACAATGGAGTAAATAGTATTCTTAATCCTGGGAATTCTTTAAAAGCACCAGGAAGATTTAAGCTTTATTTTGTATTATCTGGGATTCAGATGAGACTTAGGGTTAGATATGTTACAGTCATGCCCAGTTATGAGGACACGCTTTAGCCTCTGCTCAGTGCCACACACCACGTCCTTCAAAGTTGTATCTCCTAAGATTTTTTTTTACATATACATTGACCTACTTTAGCATGTTAGTTGAAAGTAATTAGGCACTAAAACATCTCAAATATTAATGATGCTCCACTCCCAGATACTGCTTGCTTACCGAAGCCAACTGGCAACGTGGCATCAATCAAACGGGAGCGAGCAGGGATTTTTCTAACTCTCGATTGACTCATTGATTGAAGATATTTTTAAAAGGAGTCCCTTGGAGTCATCGTACAAAAGCGGGACTGTTCCACACCAGGGGTCTGTCGCCTTTAATTGGGCCGGGACTTCACGGTTTGGACCTGCTCAGGGGGCAGTGCTGGAGGATGCGAAATGTCCCTCAAACAGACAAACCAAATAAACATACACGCAAGCACACTATCGGCCATGCCAATGTCAATAACACACACACACACACACAACTGACCATGCCAATGTCAATCACACAAAGTCTTCTGGACCCACATCAGGCAAATCTTCTTTTTTTAAAAATCTTTTAAAGTAGATCATCCTAACAAGACAGAGATGCCATTGCTTTATATCTATCTTCCAAAAAACTGCTCCTGTAACCATAAAGACTGTCCTTTGCTCATCCCAGGGTATATATATATATATATAGGTAGACCACGTCCACAAGCGACAGTAGCGGTCACTATACCCCCTCAAGAGACAAACTAGAAGTGACACATGCGACTTGAATGAAGGATATGTGGGCACTTATGAAACCTAAAAAGAGAAATAGGACACGGAGTGACAGATGCTCACCTTGTCAACCCTGCAGTTGTTAAGACCGAGGCCTGAGAGAGCCGAGAGTTTAGCCTCCATGCCCTGTTGGTGATGCTGCAGCTGCTCACGTTGGATCTGCTCCCTCATTTTCCTCGCCTCCTGGATGGCCTTCATCACAGCATCCTGGTCTCCAAATAGTGCAGTGGAGTTCAGGTTCGACAAGATATCTGCAAGGGTGTCAGACATGTAAATGCACGAAGATACACAACAGCAAACTCATTACGACGAAGGGCCCATTGAGTGAAAATGACACTCTGGGAGGTCTGGTTATCAACACTTCATGTGCGGGGGGAAAAAAATAAGGCAGCAATCTTGGTGTGTGATGCCTTTCTGTAATTAGTGGATCAAAGTGAGGTGAGGCTGGGTGAGGCAGTTAAAACTCGGAAATAGAACAAAAAACAAACGGCAAGTCTGTGTTTAAAGACCCGGTCCATGGAAAGAAGGGAAATGAATCTAGTCAACTAGCATGGTCTCGCTTTAATGAAAGACCAGTTTTAGCAAAAGTCAGTTGAAACTTCCGCAAAAAAAAAAAAACGGCTTAATATGAGAGGTAAACCGAGAGCTTTGAAACAACTAATTGTCAGCGCCAGCATCCATTACGCCAGGGTGGCTGTAATGCCAAGGTTTGAGGCAGATTAAGGGGATGTGGTTGTGTAAATAGAGCAGTGTGCACTGGGATGAATGCATTTCACTTGGGTGTGATATGACAGAAAGGATCACGGCAATGTAGTGCACTGGCATACTTATAAATAGTATAAATAGGTTGTTGTATGTCGTATGTTGATGATTTTTTTTTTTTTTTTTAAGAAAGAGAGAACTTTTGCCTTACATAACAAACTGTATAACATTGCAGTGATGGTTTTAATATCAAATCAAATGCAATTAGTTGAAATATATTTTTCTAACAAGTTCGTCCCGTATCTTCACCTGAATATAATGTTTTATGGTGACATTATCATTTGTTTATAAACACATATCATTTAAACCACAACGCTGTTGAATTCTCAGCTGTGATTGGTCAGAGGGTGTTGATGAGTTTCTATAGTGGCAGTATATTAATGCGCTCATTGAGGAAGTTTTACCGAGAGATGATCCTCGGCCCAAAGCGAGTGGACTAGGGATTCCTCCACTCTTGGGCTGGCTGTTCGGACTGCTCTTGCTGCCCGGGAACAGGCTGTGTGTCGGGGACATGGGGGATTTCACTGGCTCAGCTGTCTTCGGCCGGGCCGAGAGGTTCAAGGGCTGCGTTCCCTCCTCCTGCGAACACAAAAATTGATGTTTAGAATTTTTTTTTTTTACACCATCCAACAAAGAGATATCAAGACAATTAATTACCCTGACTCCGCCTAAGAGCTAGGCTGAGCATTCATCGCTAGGCTTTGTGCCATGCTGAAGGTCCTCTGTGTCTCAAGGCTGGGTTTTGTTCAAGCTAATTAAGTCGTGGTGTGATTCTCTAAGGTGCACCTTTTTCTACTTACCTGTGTTCCACCAAAATCTTTCCCTGCAATGCCAGTGATGTTGAAGAGAACTTCATCTCATGGCGTGTGCTAAAAAAAAATGGGGGCTCTTATTTGGCAGAGAGTGGCACTGTCCAAACAGATGGACCACATAATGAACACTGCCTGGAGCTTCTTGGAAATCTGACTGCCAATTACAGTTTGTCATTCAATTACACATTAAATAGTCAAACAAAACAGATTGCCAGCTAATTAAGCACAGCATATCTGCATATGGCCCTAACAGAGCTAAACGCTGGCTGTATAGTTGATCAAAGTCGTAATTACAAAGATTACATGGTTCATGTAACAAGTGTCAGCTAAACAAATGGGGCTGAATGAAGACAAATGTTTTACGTCATGTTTCTGAAATAAACGATCAAGCTGCATTCAGGATAGCTCTGAACAGACCATGTACCAAAATCCTGTTTAAGCCATCATTAACCGACACTACTGAAGAAGATCCCACATTACTTCTCGTATCACTGATTTATCCCCGGCTCTATTGTGATATTAAACAAAACGTTTCCAAATGTGCACGTGTTTTGAGTTACAGCAGCAGACGTGGGGAAAGGAAAACTGATGATGTATACAGATTCTATTCAAAGATGAAGACTGTTCCAGCATGTGGGGGAAAAAATGCTAAGGAACAAGCAGCCACCAAATCATGACCTCATTAATTTAAATCTTTGCTTATCGATTTGTGCTTGATATATATATTTTATGCCTTTGATGTAATCTGGTTTGGTTTGGACCACACTGCAGGATTGGGGGAATTTTTTGTTTTAAAAAAAAGGCTGCCAACTTTTGTGAGGAGAAACCACATGTACCTAAAAATGATTCTCCGGGTGCGCACAGAGCCATAGCAACCCCGTCCACACAGTTCTGCATGAGGGAGCGAGAGCCTTGTAAAAGTCAAGCCAGATTGATGGGTTCTGTGGAGAAAGTGGCGACACAGTACCATGCGCTAAGCTAACGCTACCGTAAGACTTCTTTTTACGAGTTGTACATTTTTTATGTACGTCCCTTCTTTCAATACTAAATGCGAAACACTGGTCATGGCTCAGAGTTTTACACCCTTCACGAAGAGACTTCCAATCCTCAAGTTCTCCTCTTACTCTTGATTCCATGGCTGATTTAAGAATGCGGAAAAAAGGCTCGGGTCAAGCACCACTCCAGGCCACACTTAAATGTGCCCTTCTTCACACTTTCAGAGCCAGACAAGAGACATCCACATGAGGTTTTAGTATTTCTGTTTGCCTGATAGACTGGTGGATTGCAATCACACAGATTGTTAGATAAAAAGAAAGTCATTTACAGTACACTGTTCATATTCTTACTTGTCCTTTAGGTCATTTTCACACTTTGCCCAAGATTTCAGAATATTTGGTAGGAAGTAGGAAAAAGAACCAATCCTTGTTCTTCTTGAAAACAGTGGTCTGGGGTTTGCTTCAACTGATCCATGGCACAGTCTGTATCATGTATGGAAGCTATCCAATATCAGCACTTCGTGCCAAGTAACGTGACTGAGTGAAGTTTACATGTTACTTCCTGTTTCAAGCTCCGCAATGGTAGCGAAAGGGTTGTTATGGTCAGCTGAGGACGTTACTGATATATAAAACCAGACTTTCATAGGACTGGAGCACTGTAATTAGCTCTTCTTTGTGGTGCGATTGCTTGTACTGGGAGCATAGCTAAAAAAGGCACATCTCGTGTAAGCATGCATAGCTGAGAAAAAACTTCTAGTACAACAGCAATGCCTTGTTTGCAGGAATTCCTGCACAATGCCATGCCATGCATCCAAGATGCACTGTTCTTCACTGTTTTGGTACCAAAGGAATATAACACAAAAAACAGCAAATGAATGAACCTAGCACCCATCAGTTTGCAAACTCTGTGCACTCCGTGATTATGAGCCCCTCCCCAAAACAAGCCCAGAATCCTGAGTGTGGACTTGAGTATTCAAGTCATTGTGTTTAATGCCCTTAATGCCTCTCCATCCATACACTACCTAACACAGCTGGAAACAGATAGTACCACTCAAGAGGGTCATACCTTGACTTGGCCCAGTGGGCTGGAGGACCTCTTCTCACTCTTGGGCCCAGGTGAGAGTGGCCCTGCAGAATTCGGTGGCTGGGGCAGTGGTGCCATCTTGGCTCCTGGAGAGAGCTGCATGCTGGCCAGCTGGGCGGCGTACAGTTGCTGCAAAGAGGGAGGAAAAAACCCACAAGGCGTTAACGTCCCAAGCCAGCCACCATTCAAAACCCGGTTCTCCCCCACACTCTCACTCTCTCTCTCACTCTCTCCCTTTCTCTGTCATTCTTTTCTTTTGTCTTCTTTTTTCCATCCTGGCCCAGAATCTCTGCTAAAGCTCTAAGATAGATAGAAGCCCTGCAAAACCACAGTTGGAGATCCTTTTTGCTCTGTTTTTCTATTTATCAGGTTTGCAGCCTGAAGGAAAACTAAGATCTGATTTCTCTGGTGATTTATCTTCCTCCATAAACCTCTTTCTGCTCTGGTTGGTACCAATTCTACATCACAATTCAGACACCTGAGCTGCCATTTTATCAAACAGTACATATACCATCACCCATGTACCATTTCCCAAACTCATTGCAGTTGAGTTTCCATGACACATAATATCAAAGGCTTAAGACAGGAACCCAGACAAAGCAAATTCTTACCACTCTTATTATTTTCCTTGGCTCGGACTCCCAGCCTGGCATGAGTAATGTTTCAGTTTTGGTACAAATTAAACAGACGGGCTATGGGCTGTTAAACCTCAGAATGTTTTTTTCGGGTACAGTGTTGGGAATGTGCATTTGAGCAGTTTATATTTCAACTAGGCTGATCATCTGCCATATAACACTGAATATAATTTTGACTCATCTAATATTAGCAGACAGAAGAGGGAAGAAAACTACCAGCACTGTAGTCATTCAAATGAATTCAATTAAATTCTAGCAAGAAAGTATAGACAAAAGGGTTCATGTGTGTCTTGCAGTATTAACAATAGGCTGTGAATAATTTGGCTTTTTCCCATGCTCTATTGAGAGAAAATCCTGGATGCACTTCTGTTAGCCCAGAGGCTAGTATTGATTAGCAAGCAGGTAAGTGGTTAAATTGGCTTTTGTCTCCAAAAGTAGGTAGCAGGGGTCAGACTAAATGGCCCATGGCCTCCCTGACCTGACACATACAATTTGCATTTGGCTTGCATAGCCCATTCAAGAACAAACCAGAGAGAAACAACTACTACCAAGTTTCTTTGAGTTTTCACCAGCATCTAAAGGGTCTGCTGTTCTTTGTGTCATTCAGCCACTTAACATGGAAAAAAGAGAGCATATATGCAGGCGTGTCTGCTCTCTCTGCACTCATTTCCTCTTGTCAGCAAGCTGCATAAGGACTCCATTTGTCTGAATTGGAAAAAAAGTGGCATGAGCATTAGTGGCTTGTGCCCCACCTCAGCTAGTCAGACAGAAAAACTCAGTCCTGGACAAAGCTCTTTGTGTCCACTGTGTATCAGAAGATATAAACACAAAAATGCTCTCCACCGCCCGAAGTTAAACACTTGCACACTAGTGGTACACAAAAGGGGTCATTCTTCTGCAGGGGAGCTGGGGCAAGTGACAGCACATGGGCACAGGAAATGGCAGGCTGATTAGGTTCACTCTGTGATAGTATAGCCTTACTGAGCCATATAAATAGAACAGCCATTGTGTTAAATTCACAACCACAATCGACATTTTGCTTTCACATGAATTCACATGAAGTGCCTCAACACAAGAGCCTGGAGTTACTGTTTTCATGTGATTCATTTACATCTTGAATAAATGCATGAAAGGACGTCATCATTCTGTTGCTAGCAGTGTGGATGTGGATGCTGCCCAACCTGGATCCTGATCTCATAGGAAGAACTTTAAAGACACCACATTAAAGATAGTGAGAACGTGAAGGTGAGACACTGGTTAGCATGCCAGGACACATCTAGTTTTGGATGAAGGGCAGTAGTAGGTCTGGGGCAGGGGCAGAAGGAGCCGATGGTAATGAGGGTCATGCTGAAAGTCAATGGTCAGACGAGAAATGGGCAGCAGGCAGCCAAGATTGGCTTCATGCCCTGGTGCGCAACACACCCGCACCGAGAACAATCAATTCTACCACCTCCTAAAATATCTCTACACTCTACAAATCCCATTGGCTCAGTTATTGTACCAACTATCAGGGCAACAAAGGCAATGAGTCATGGTTTAATTCAGCTACAAAGAAATGTGATATAAAGTTAGAATTCTTGCTAAAAGAATGCTATTGTAATGTGATTCTCACTAATTATGGATAAAAAGTCCCATATTACGATTTGTAATTCTATAGAAGGAAGTGATGTAGTACTCAAGTCCTGGACATGAACATAAGTCATAGACTTGTGATCAGACTTGGGTAAGTGAACACCCTTCCTCTGAGAAAGACTGGCGTCCCA
This sequence comes from Cranoglanis bouderius, assembly GCA_023630585.1. Classification (NCBI taxonomy): domain Eukaryota; kingdom Metazoa; phylum Chordata; class Actinopteri; order Siluriformes; family Cranoglanididae; genus Cranoglanis; species Cranoglanis bouderius. The sequence goes on from CM042567.1 coordinate 1,414,179, forward strand.
TCCAGTGTGTATTCCTTCTTCATGCCCATTGTTCCTGGAATATTCTCCCTGACCAGGATAAAGCACTTACTGAATATGAAGGAATGAATTAAAGTAGTTTCTTTAGTATTAAGTAGCATTAATATATATATATATATATATATATATATATATATATATATATATATATATATATATATATATTTTTTTTTTTTTAAAACATGTCTCTTGGAAGTAGAACCCTAAAAGAGAGGGTTTCACTTTCAGAATAGAGCTCTTTAGGACGCTTGAATCTTTAAGAACCAAAGATCCCTTGAGGAAGAATTTGTTGTGATTCAATTTGGTTTCAACAGTGCCCCTGATGGATTGAACTTGAATAAGGAATGGTGGCAACATCCTCCCCGCATTCAGGACTTGACTTGAGGGCTTTGGATTCAGATATGAGCATGAGATAAATTAGGTCATTTTCATACTCACACTCCCCCCCCCCCCCCCCCCAAACCAAAATATATTACAATCCAGAGTTTGGTACATTTAAGTGAACACCAAGTTCGGATAAACCAGAGATCAGCTCCCTGAAATGCACCCAGTTTCCACACTTGACCAAACATATTGAACTCTGGGTACAAATGTACAACTGATCTCTGGCTTGTGGCATGAGGCAGTCTACAAAGGAATGCCTTATAGATATACAGAGAAAAGTGTAGGCATTCAAATACAAGTGACTACAATTAAAAATTTCATCTGTATGAACAAACCTGCAATGATAGCCCAGAATTGATTATGGGTATAGATTCCATCCAAGTGTGAATGCATCCTTATACTTAAAAATAGGTGACTTGACTTGAACCCTGATGGAAGCACATCCCATTAACATCCTAATAACATTGCCCAGTACCTGTGCATAAGGGGGAATGGTTCTGCTCCTTCATTCAAGCTCTTTCTTTATCAGGAGCTCAAGCATTTCAAGGGGAACAGCCATGTGGCTTCTCTAGTAGATCCTGTTATATCCTGTTATATCTATCCAGCATATCATGTCATAGACAAAAGACTTGTGCCAAATGGTCATGCAGTAATGCTGAGTCATTCCACACATGCAGTCCCGCAGTACAGTGGAGAGCTATTACACCATGTGCTGATTCTGATAGCTTGAGGGAAACAGGATGCTGACTTTCAGCAAGGCCTGTAGAGAAATATCTCGATCCACACCAGCAACTCGGGTAATACCTTTGTCCACTTGAGCATTAAATGATTCTCTGCTCTACAGCTTACTTAGACAGAGAGCAGGACTTGGGAAATGGAGCTTTTCAATTCACTCACCTCACCTGCTGCAGTCGTTACACCTCCAGCAACACACACACACACACACACACACACACACACACACACACACACACACACACACACACACACACACTCATGCACACCACTTTTCTCAAGCCCATGGAATGCAAATGGCCAAGGGCTGGCCCAAGGTCAGCCTGTTAGCCTCTGGTAATTAAAAGCAACCCCTCTAGAGAGCAAAGGGGTTAAACGAGCAGCTGCACTCGCATTGCTTCCCACAACATTATCCATAGATTACACCCACCTCCACCTACCACCTCCCCCAATCTCATTCGACACTGCTCGACACATCAACTCACTTCTATTGCACCAAAAATGCTTTCACGTTTAAACCTCAAAGGGCTTTGCTTTCTCAATACGGAGGCAAGCAAAAATGTATAATGTGCCACACGCATTTGGTATACGTCATGCAATTGCAAAGCTGAAGATTGTCATTGAAATTTCATGTCTGCAAAAAGCTAAGCTTATACAGTTATTAGGAAGTGATTTTAGTCAATTGCTCATGCGCTGAGGGCAATAGAAACAGCGGACTCAAATTTGTTCTTAACGCTCTGTGACAGATGGTCTGAGATTTATAAGATTTCGCAAATCCCGGCATAACAAAAATAGATAATCAAGACAAATGTGTAAACTTGTCATGCTGGAAATTAACACTGGGTTTAGCTTAGCTTGCCCAGCATTGCATATGTAAGGAATAAAACACATCAGAGCGTGAAGTTGTAGAATAATAATCAATGATGCACTGCAGAGTTCTCTTACCACCCCGAAGTTGATTAGCACATCCATTTATAGTTATATTTAACTCACTACAATCATAAAAAATTATCAACACCTGCTAAATCTCATATTCTCTTCTGTATTAGTGAATGCTAGTGAAGGTTAAGGCCTAAGTTACTGCTGCATGGCGATGCCAGGAGTAGACCGGCAAGAACCCCATGCTCATTTGCCACAAGGCTTGTCGAGGCTTGGTGCCCAGGGGATGAAGGGGAGGGAGACCCAGGCTGGCCCAGATGTCATGAGGAGAGGCGGTCGTGCTCTGGTGCACTGCGCCAGTGCTTTCCAGTATGGCCCAACATCTGTTTTATCTGCTGGCAACCAACCTGCTCCCACATCTCCCCTCCTGCTCAGCCCTTCCTCACTCTTCCACCCTTTTCCCCTCTCTCACTTCCCCCATGCTCCTAATCTCTGCCCTGCTGGGTGACAATGGCCAAACTGTCCGATAACGCTCACACACCCGTACGTTATTTCCTTATTTATGTTTATTTTCTTTTCCACACTTCACTCAGTTCTTTCTCCTCCCTATCTCTCCCTTTCCCTCTGTTTACCCGCATGTCTGTCCATCTGTCCCTCTTTTCAACAACCCCATCTATCCAGATGCCCATCTTTCCATTCCATTACAGCCTCAGCGCTGGCCTCCCAGTGCCTCTCTGCTTCTGGCTATCTCTCTAGAGTGAAACACACACATCTCTTCTCCTCCTCAATAACCTCAACAGCTGTTCCCTCTCATTTCTAGAACTCAAAGTCAACAGTACTTCACTTGCTGACCATGGCAGCTGGCCTCAGCTCTCTCTCTTCATATCCGGAACATGGAGACATCAGCATCTAAACAAAAGATAACACCCGGTTTCCTCTTTTCCGCCACTTCCTGTGGAACATATTAAAGGCAAAATCCACCCTGAACAACATCCAAGATTTGCATCCAAGTTTTATTTTGTAACTAAAGTCTTTCACCAACATGTTGGTCAACGGTTTCCTTCATTACCCACAATGCTGTTCAACTACCTGCTGGTAGTGGCGCAGTGGGACTTAGCTCTTGCTTTATCTCTACCTAAAGAGAGTGATGCAGCGGTGCTTTACTCCTTTTAGTCTGTCCGGCTCTCTGATCTTCTCATCTGTAGACTCTTTTCAAACAGATCAGCTTCCAAAGCTTCAAATTTCATGTTAATACCTCCATCAATACCATCTCACGTGTCATCTGGTACATCGCTAACTAGCAAGCCGGGTCTCTTCCTTCATATAGCTGCACTGAATTTTGGTACTTTGATTCCAGCGTTTGCACCAATATCTCCAAAACATGTACACGAGATTTTTCATTAATATGATGTTGAATGTCATTGAAAAATCATGAGTGAGAAAAGAAACTCTTGCTCATTTGTTTCTAGGAGTTAACAGCGAAACCTCACAGTTATTACTTAGTTACTCAGTTAGTTTTTTTTTCCTCTCTTAAGTGATTATATTACAATATTTCAAAATAAGTTAATTTTATGTGTTTCAGGGTAGAGTTTTCATTTAATCCTCTCCCAGAAACCATCACAGGGACCCACTCTTTCCTCTTTCCTTGGTTTAAGAGATTAAGCAGATCTACTGGGAACCATAAGAGATTCTCTGCTCCTGGTGAAATGGGTGGTGTTTAGAGTTTACAGTAAATGATTGTAAATCAACCTCCATATGTTATATGACTATGATTTGGAGAACATGAAAAAGTAGAGGGAAAGATGTCAGTTGACTCGCTTGTGCCCTCTGCAATACGCTACAGGGAGGACACAGATGTTCCGTTTTATCCAATGATGCTTATTTTAAAACTGCTTAAACCCAGAAGTCTGCTTCCAATGATAAAAAGCAGACCTCTTACAAAAAAAAAAAAGTTCACTTTGGATTTATTTGGAACCCAACCACCCCGGCAATAAACTAAGCAAAACAAGGCAGATATCAGGCAGAGAATGGCTTTAAGGAAATTGTTTTTTCACCTCAAGCAATTGAAGAAAGGTGATGTTGCACCCCGGCAAATTAAATGCCAATCCAAGAGAGACAAAAAATAAAATGGAATTCTTTTGTAGAATTAGGGTAATTCCTTTTAGGTCCATCTACAATCCGAGCACAATATCCACCTAGGGGTGAGAGGTGTCAGTATTAATAAGATAAAGGACACCTTGGGATGGAGGCATTGTTTTGCGGCTCGAACCCGGCTCATCCCGAGCCCTGAGTGGGCCTTAATGAAGAGAGGCGTTCGGCCTGGAGGAACGGTTCGAGCTGCTTTTCTCCAGTGACTTGCAGAGGAGCAATCTGTCAGGGAAGCATTGAGTGAAATTACTCAGTGTGTAGGGGCATGCATTGACAGTCACTTTTGTGTGTGTGTGTGTGTTTGTGTGTGTGTGTGTGTCCGTCCAGCGGAGGGAAGTGTATTGACAAGCCAATTACACCGAGGCCTCCTGGCTGCTTTCATTTCCAAACCCGAAGCCTTTGTCAGGTCTCGCTGAGGAAAAAGAGAATGAGATCTTAATGCCTCACTCATAACACATTCTGTAACGACACGGTGAAATTGTGTGACATTAACGCTAAATGTACACTCGTTCGCTCGTAGTTTGCTTCTTGTGGGTGTGTAGCGACCACTACAATTTTCAGTTCCAATTAGCAACGGTAGTAGCTACTGTACATATATACTTCTTATGTTTAAAGTTAACTTAAATCACACACTGCTTCATACCACCTTCATTCTCAGATTAGATTAGCAAAGCGAGCTAACCGTACTTGCTACATACACTCTCTAGAGGCGCCGACGATCTCTCCTACTTCCTTCCTTCCTATTTTTCTTCATAATGTTGCTGTATAGATTTAATGAGAAGTCGTATATGACAGGATAAGATGAAACCACGCTTAATAAAAGCCGAACCACATGCCCCATAGGATTTTTAGCCTCATACCTAATTCGGATAGAACAGTATATGCAGAAACTGAGCGATCGCTCGTCATATTGTTGCTTGTTGGCGTGAACGCAGAGTAAGACTGTAGGCTTCAGTCCCTTTTTCCTGGTTGATGAAACACAGTCCAGCATTGCTGGAATTAATTCCTTTCTAATCAGAATTGGTTTTTTTTGTTTTTTTTCAGGTTAAATTTAAATCTAGCAAATTGTGGAAAATGATACCTTGCCAGATAGAGATGCAGAGATATTCTGATTAGACAAGCGCAGTGAACCAATGGCGTGACGGGTGGGCGGATCCCCTGGCACAGGAAGTGGGGTTCCTGCAGGTGAGGTCACGCGCTTCAAATGGATCAGTGATGCATGACGACTGAATGCACACTGATACCACGATTACTGACAATCACACACATGCTCACACCTCATTAACACCAACCTGGAGCAGGCAAGCTCAAATTTGACAGATTTAAACAGAAAGATTAACACACCCTCTTTTGTTGGATCGTTCTTATATTATTAGATATATATGTGTTTTTTTAAAATTAATTTTTATTTTATTCGTTTTTCTCTAAACCCTATACCTGTAACTGTGTGCTAGTGGCCGTTGACTGTTGGACAAGTCACACTTCCTTTCCTCACCCCACAAAATTACATCCTCCGTCTCTTGTTCTTCTCTCTTTCAAAAGACTGTTTTGTCTGCCTCTTTTGTCCTCGCTTGACGTGTGACATATACAGCATAAAGCACACAGTGCTGTGTTTTCTCACAGACGTTTTTGTATCTAAATTCAGCTCAGAGAATTGAGAGGCATTGAGAGGAGGGATAACAATGTTGTCACCGCAACAAGCATGAATTAAATCATCTCTGTCGCCAGCTCAGTAACTGATATTATCGTGTGCTCAGTAATCGCCACTATCAGTGTGTGTTTGATGAGCGAGGGTTACTATAAGGTACTTTTCAGCTTCTTTTCAGCTCAGAAGCCACCGCGGATGCTTAGTACAACAAAATTAGTAGTCAGTCAGCATTTATACCAGCTAAACTAACCTATAAGAGCAGCTCTGACAGTAGTGCAGCTGCAAATCACAGGTTCATTGTAATCGCTGGGAAATTGCTGTGGTGTAAGAGGAATAAAACACTTGGTGATGTGCAGTTATAGGAAACAGTAAGTCCGCTTTATAACGCCACCTCATCGATCGGTATTTTACTTCACAACCTGTAACCACACATGAAGTGTTAATTAACAAAAAACACTGTAATGTAACATTGCGTAATCGAATGTTATAATAATTTCTCAGAATTAGTCACATCTTTTACAGACATCATGTTATCATATGACATATGAACATCATGTTAGCATTCTGTTTGTTTGAATTCTTCAAAATGAAAGTTGGCAGCTTGTTTTTTTTTTAACCATTTAGCCTTTAGGAAAAATAGCAGGATGGCTAAGGTTAAGTCTATGCCAATTATACGGAATCCCTCTCTCTCTCTCGTTTACTGTGCAGGTTAAAGATCAGTCAGGTTTTTGACTTGTGTGGCTCAGGTTCAGCTTATTCCCAGGGTTAAATGCATTATCTGAATGAAGGAACGAGTAGAAAGCTTGGGGTATGTAGATATATGTAGATATACGAAGATCCCAGCCTTGAGCTGACCCATCACAGCACTATAAATAGAGAGAATGCAGGCCTCAGGCTTCAGGCCTCAGCCATGGCATTGCTGCCTGCTCCAGAGCAGCAAAACAAGCATTCATACACTCACTCACACACACACACACACACACACACACTTTCTCTTTCACGCTGTTTCAAAAGTCTGGAACCGCCAGTACACACAGACACACACACACACACACACACTTCAACATGAATAGACTCATCCCACACCTTTCGTGCACTTGATTGTTCTTCACATAGAAGCGTGATAGTGGAGGCCCAGCTGCTCGCATTGTTCCGACTTGCCAAGCCTCATTAATGCTGAGAGCGATAAGCTGCGCAGGACGAATAGTACTCCTCCTGCAGCAGCCAGAAGAAAAGGTATGCTCTCCGCTCGCTCTGTCTTTCCCTCCTCCCTCTGCCATTCCAGGCTCTGTTTTGCAACAATCTCTGCTATCAGAAAGCTTAATGTCTAATTGCTATCAACAGCTTTACCGTGGTTGTTGACAAAACAACAACTGTCTGGCAAAAAAAAAAAAAAAAAAAGTGTGTGTAATTCTTGACAAGCTTGTTAGCTCGATTAGTCTCTTTCTCTCGCGCTCTTTCATGCTTGTTTACTTTTGTTTTAAAAGAAGGAAGGAACTTAGTCTTTAGTTCAAGTGCTTCCTAGGTTTTAATCCTGGTTTTAAAGGACAGCATCCAAGACTAGTTCCTCTACGCTGGCAAGCTTCTAAATTCCACTTTCACTCTGCCCAACTTTTTCAAGTATATTTATCAGTCTGAGAAACAAAACATTTCTTTCGAGCATGAATATAAAGTATAAAAATGGCAATAATAATCACATCATGGGTAAATAAAAGTAGATATTGTTATTAAGACGTATCTGTAGTATCTAACTAGCGTTCACAGCAAAGAAACATTTAAAGAGAAGCATGGAGGGAATCACTGATTATTTCCCAATATCCACAAAGCCCAAGTGTTTTATTTCTTACATATTTAATAGTGATGCCACCATCAAGCTCTTCTAAATGCAATCCAGTTCCTAAACAAGAACAGCATAGTACCCTCAACCATCCACTTTCCTGAAATACTTATCATCATCATCCTAACTTCCATCTCCTAAGGGAAAACTATGGGTCTGGAAAGCTGTAAAAAAAGGCAGTGAACTGCAGATGGAAGGTGTTAAGTTGGTAGGGCTGGACCGGTGTGCGAGTAATTTAGCGCACGCTCGTTACTTAGCATACAGCTGGTTCTCCACTTGCTAAGTGCCGAGGGCTTGGCCCGGTGCCACCACATTCTTTTGTGACTGTACATACCTGAAGCTGAAGAGGATTGAGTCCTGACGCGGCGGCAGCTGCCATTGTGGAGGGAATGAACTGCACCGGGTAGTTATCACCTGTTGAAGGAAAAGCACAGGGTGGTGGGTGGAGGTATAGGTGGAAGGGGGAGGGGGAGGGGGGGGGGGCGACACAAACACAATACGCACAGGTTGAGACAATGAACGGCTGAGGCAAGTGCCAACACAGTTCCTGTGGGCTTGCCTGCACCCAGCCTCGGCACCCAGCCCAAACATCTGCTCTCACAAAAGAGTCAGCTGGCTACAGACACGTGGGATTTACTCGAGAATGTCTTTCAATTTCAATCCTTCTTGTTCTTTTTTTATTTTTCATCTCTCTCTCTCTCTCTCTCTCTGTTTCTCAACTCTGTGTTTATAATGCTTTTTGTTCAGTTATCTTCAGAATATCTGGTATTTTTTGTTGCTACTTGTATTCAGATCATGTCTACTCAAGCGCTTGACATGACTTTAGGCATGTTTGTCTATTGTTCTCCATGTCACGGTGTGTTTTTGTTAGCATGAGTTCTGGTACAGTGGGAAAGATACTTTCACACAAAGGTAAATGCAAAGCAGGACATTAAAATAATAAGAATAATAATAACAAAACGCATACCCCTGTCAAGGGTCTAGGTGTCTAAACCTGATCTGGAGAGTCGTGCATTTCAAAAAGTGGGTGTTAATTGTGCATGATGTGTTTTATTTTGTGGCTGGTGTACATAACCGCTTCTCTGGCTTTGTCCAGTACAGCAGCAGACAGGATGAAGTCTGCTGGAGATTTGACTGAAGCGTGCCTATAGAAGGAAATTGGCTCTGGTTCAGACCCCACTTCTGCCTGTCACTTCTTCTCACTAACATATGGTGCCATTAAAGCCACAGGCATGGGGGTAAATGTATATACACTCACCCTCACTCACTCACTCGCTTTTCAATCTTGTCCAGCGCAGCACATTGTGATACAGCCGGGAAATTCAATCCCGGCCTGTGGTCGAGCAGAATAAAGCACGCAATTGAAGTGATTTCAAATAGTGCCATTAGAGGGGTAGAGTGGGCGTCATTACTGTCTGAGCTAGTGCTAGCTCACTTTCACTCCAGCCCTCCTTTTCTCTCCTTCATTTTCCCCAGGGTGGATGTCAAGGGCCTGAGATGTCATGTGAGTCCCCGGCAGTTCGGGTGCCAGCTAAAGATGTGGAGCCAGAGTTGGATGCTGAGAGATGCAGGGATTTTTGTGGGTGGCTGGTGGACACTCCTGTCACCTTGGCAAGCTGCCAGAATGCTGTCTGTCTGTCTGGGAAAGGGAATCTGGTTTTATATACCACTCTCTTCTTGTCTCCAAGGCATTTCCGTCACTCTCAGGCTACCACCTGGCCATTGGGGTGCCAATATAGGCTCCAGCAGAGGGCACCTTAGTGGGAGCTTATTATGTGGGCTTAAATGGACACCTCTACCCCCTGCAGTTCTCAAGGACTGGAAGGGTTCAGTACCAGAGTGCTGCCATAACAGCATAACAACAAGGCAAGTAGGTCTAATGATATTATGGGGAAAGCACGACAGTAAGAGGACTTGAATTTCACATCCCAACCAGTGTACCCTTGTAATTTCCCTTTGATAACATCAGATCAAGTTTCCTTAAAATCCATCAAGCATAAAAAGAAAAACTTCTTGATCATGATCAAATCACAATACTCCACTGTCTTCCTTTGTAGAGGAGATGGTAAAAAGGTTGAATAATGGTCTCATAAAGGCATTGCTAAAGCGCTGTCTTGTGGATTTTGTTTCAGTCAGGTATCACACCACAAATTCCAAGTCCAATTTGGGCTGCCAGCTTGGCACAGGGCCTTGTTAAAGTGGATTACTCCAAGAGACAACCAAGACACCACTGCTATGGCCTCTAGGAGGAGAAAGAGCTGCTGTGCTCATGAAAAAAAATGAGTGGATAGAAGAGAGCTTCTTCGTTTTTCCTCCACCTGACACCAAGGACCAAGCAGGAGGAGTAGTCCTTCTGAACCACAGCTCTCTCAGAGAGTTTTTGGTTTTACTGAAAGGGATTTACTATATGACAAGCTCACTTATGCTCATTTGTTCAGGCCAGGTTTGAAGGTTTTTGCATTTAAGAAATGCATGAATAGCAGGTTTTTCAGGTCAAGTATGAATACATGTTTTTTGATACTCGTTGAAGCAAAGTTTGCAGTGTGCGTTGCTTGATCGCCATCATTAATTGTGAAATGCATCCAGATTACTGTTGTTCCAGGTCATCTGTTCACTATGGCGACAATGCACACTAGACTTACGTCAAACAGTATCATTTAATATTGGATGTCAATATCATGGCATTTTTATGATTCCAATTATGTGTAGATGAGCACAGTATGATACTGATACCAGTATTGGTATCCATGCATCCCTAGTTAAAACAAATCCATGAAGAATCAATTAACACAGGTTAGGAGCTTGAATTTCTAATGCTATGACCCTCTTGGTAGCCATGTCCATCCTGCTTGCTGGGTCTCTCTCAGCCATTGTACCCTCGACACTGAGGACTTCATGAGGAAAATCTGCATCTTCAAATCTGTATTGGTTCTGTCTTTATGTCTACACACAGCAGTGTCACCCCTGTTCTCCACTCGTCTCTATGGGTAAAGGATGAGTAAAAATGCCCAGGTCATTAGGCACAGTGTGAAAGAAAGTGAAGCACTGGAGCTTCACAGCTGGGATGGAGATCATCAGCACGTCATCAGCACTGGACCTTCACTGAGACCTCAATGTTGGGCTGAATGCTCCTCACATGGGGTGCCAGAAACATCAGCGGGAGCTTTGCATCAGCCTCATATGATCACATTATCATGTTGCGAGCCATGTTGGCCTTCAACGATGTGGGTCGTTTTCTAGACTTTTTTACTCTGTGCTGCTTTATAAACTTATGAATAATGCAGGTGCTCTATGCACACAAAAGATTTCATTATAGCTTCTGTTATTTCTAGTGGAAAAAAAAAAAATACTTGCAGTGTCAAACATATTAAAAAATCAAACGGGGAAAAGAATCCCCTCAGGCTCTTTGTTCAGCCTGTCATGCCTCTTTAGTTTCAAAATAGCTGACTTTCTTTTTCATCGCTCACCTTTATAGTTAATTTATTAGATGCTTTACCACACCTTGTAATATTCTGCCTTTCACCTGCTGTCTACCAATCCTTTTATCCCAACTCTGATCTCTTTACTGTAATTTTTTTTCCTTTTGATGTGATGCTTACAACAAATGTGTTTTTCATAGCATCTAATACAGACCAAATTAGAGATAGCCTTCTGATGGCCAACCTGCACTGACATAAATTTCCTTTCTCACTCTTTCCCCATCCTTTTTTTTTTATCTGTCCTTCATTTCCATTTCCATGGTATTCCCCCAGGTCCACAGATATATCTATAGACAGCTCAGCAAGGAAAAAAAATCAGGGAAAAATCCTCGCCTCAGCATTTTACTCGTCTCACTGGCCTAACAGTCAATAGTCAACAGAAGAAAGGAGAGAGAGAGAGAGAGAGAAAGAGAGAGAGAGAGAGAGCTTTCTTTTTTAAATTACACAAAGCAAAATTACACAAAGTGATAGAGAACAATGAGGGATTGGGTGGAGGGTTAGCGGCCTGGCAAAGAGTCAGTGTGCATGTTGTAGCAATTTCCTGCAAATTTGTTTTCAGATTTGGAATGCTTGCGTGAGGAGCAATTCTCTTTTTCACAAAAGGTGAAGGAGAACGTGCCAGGACAGGTAGGAGATGCAAAGCTCCCAGAGGCTGTACACCCTGCAGGGGAAACAGTACACTTGAGAGCAGGTTACCGTTCTCTATGCACTACACTAAATCAACGAGGGAGCATTCCTTGGGGCTCACAGAACTTTTGTAGAAGACGAAGATGAGAAACTTCTCCAGTGTGCCTTCTAATAACAATTAAGTTCAACGGTTTAGATCGAGGCTGAATCTACGTTCATCCATGGACGGTTTAAGATGCTGTTAATATGGATAGCAGATTCCTGGATGGTGAAATGGAGACACTTTCATGCCGATGTACTGATTACATTCCAGCCCGCATAGATCCTATGTGCATTATTTTCCAGGTATACATCTATATTCTGGTATTCTGGTGTTGATGGTATATATATATATATATAATATATACTGTATATAAAAGGAGCTTCAGAGGAACTTCCTCACTGGTCCTTCCAAGGACATCCGTTTGTCAATGGATATACATCCTTTCTTTGAATGGCCTCAGAAGAATTTTGGTCTCAATCCAACCACCACCTTTTATCACTAAACCGTAAACATCATCCAAACTGGTTGCATCACTGTCTGGCATGGCAGATGCTCTCGTTGCAACTGTAAGGCTCTCCAGAGAGTGGTGAGAACAGCGTTGAACATCACAGGCTACAAACTCACAGCCTTAAAGGACATCTACAGGTCATGATGTCCAAGCAAGGCTTACCAAATTACAACAGACTGCAGGCTAATTTCCCTGGCTACCATCTGTCAGGTGACAGTGGTGCAGTCGTTACTAACAAGCAGGACAGTTTTTACCTTTAGCAAATGTATTAATTTGTTTTCTTAAGAATTAGTGTGACACAAACACTTTAGTTCATTATAGGAAGTTGTGGTCCTAGGGTGGTCCCTTTTCATCTATGCATGGGGTAGAGGGAGGCCGATACATTGTACAAAGCAACAGATGGGCTACAATCAGTGATTGTATAGATATAAAGTGACCTGTGTGGTAAGTGGACCTGATTATATGGCTAGTTAGTGTTGCTACAATGTTTTTTTTTACCTCTAAACAAGTCAAGGAAAGATATTCAGACCTGGTAACCTTGAAAAAGAATTATGCATAGTCCCACTGAATGAACTAATGCCCTTGGTAGAAACCATGAAATATTTCCACATGGCAGACATTTTCACTGTTAATCTGTTAACAAAAACTGCCATTTTTTTGGCCATAAATCGTCAGTGGCATCCCTAATCAATATAGTTACCTGATGTTAACTATATACCTGTCCTATCTTAGCTTAGTTGATACAAATATAGATTTTATTTGACATTAATGAACTCCAAACCCTCTCCGTTTATCTTGACAGAAAGGTCAAAACACTTTTGCAAACAATTATGCACAGGCACAGTTGCACAGAGAAACACAATAAAGAGACAGATCAAGAGAGGGAGCTCCTACCTGGCTTGTAGGACATGCCTGGGGGGAAGAGGAAGCCCTGCTGGGCGGCGGCGGCAGCAGCCAGAGTGCGCTGGTCATGTGGAAAAATGGGGATCATGAGAGGAGGCATGTGACCCTGGACCTGCTGAACACAGAGAGAAAAGAGATCACACAAGGGCCTAACGCTGTTTGACAGCCGACATACCCCCCTGCCTTGTTCACCACTTCAGCTTCACAATATTGCACCTAATACCCGCCACTCATATGTAAGGACTTGGACATGGACACACACACACACACACACACACACACACACACACACACACACACACACACACACACACACAAGATAAAGAGGATAAACAGCACTGGCTTCACATTTTCTCTTTAATCTACTAAGGTGGAAAAGGCCAGATTCATTGTGAAATTTTCCTTCTTCTTTTTTTCTTTTTTTCTTTTTTACCTACAGAGGGAGTGTCGTATTTTTTTTTTTTTCCTTTTATAGACCAGACTTTACTCGTAAAGTGTTAAGGTTGAAGCGTGGGAATCATAGTGCACCTTGGGGGGGGGAATGATAAACTGTCACAACTGCAACTTCCTAAAGCAAAACAGTCTTTGCAGATCCATAAGTGAGATTCTCTTCGGCTAAAGCACACCCTCAGGACGAGATCGTTCACGTATGGAGGACAGGAAAAGATCCTGGCAGATATATCAGACTCATTGTATAATATTGAAAGATCACTTATATAGACAATAAAAGTGCAGGCATTCCCGTAAATTCCCCCAAAAAAAACAAACAAACAAAAACCAAAGCTGCTTTTTAGAACTGAAGCTAAAAAGCATGGAAGCTCCTGTCCTGTTTGAGGTATTTCATTTTTAATGTGACTCAACACTGGCCCATTAACCATCAAGATGTCTTCTCTGCTCTGTTATTAACCTTCAGCATCTTTATCCTTGACTTTCCGCTAACCTGCCATCACACGCTATATCAGGACACATTGATATCGTTGTGGGATCGCTCTCTGTGTGTGTGTGTGTGTGTGTGTGTGTGTATTAATATTCCATGCGGGACAAAGAGTGAGAGGAAAAACAGACCCAGGCGAAGCGAGACAAAGAGAAAGAAAGCTGGTATGTTTTGGGAACAAGCCACAGCAGCTTAGAAACCCATATGTTTGTAGAGCATTGGCTGGACCCAATCTAGCTGTCATCCCTTGCTTCCTGAATATGCATGATAAGCTGCAGTCCTGCTACCGTGGGCCTGCGAGACTTAACGCCCAGCCGGGCAGGCCCACCTCGGAGGGATCCGACTGGAGAACGGGGTTAATAAAGGTCGGCCCCACCAAAAACAAACACGTTGCGAAGCGTTTCGCCGTTCAAGCCTCTTTAAAATCAACTCGCAATAAAAACGGGTCTGGGTGCAATTACTGCCGCAGCATTGGGGCATGAAATCAACCTGCTCTGTGGCACCACCATGATTTTTTTCTCCTATCCATTCTCGCTGAGGTCTGTGTGTGATCGCCACTTTTTTTTTTTTTTACCTATTGCCTTCCCCAAGCCTCCAATGCTAAAGCTTGGTTTAGCAACGCATTCCCCTTTCCCCATTCCCCATTCTCCATTCCCTTGGTGCTTAACAAGTATTTAAGCCCATGATATTGATCTTGGAGAATGAAATTTCTACTAAGCAAAAAATAAATAAATAACACACACTTTTCTGTTTGCTTTTAAACTCTGGAACTGCAGCTTTATCATTGTGCTGGAGTTAGATACCTGTTGGTAAAATGGTTTTTCTGGTTCATCAGGTGTAAAAAAAAAAAATTACTTTTTTCTTTAATAAAAAAAAAAATGTGCTGAATGAGAAAGGAAAGGGAAACAGGTCCCTGTAAATGACCTCACAAGTCAGTGTTAATAGCCTACTTTTCCCACAGATGCTCGGTATGTGCGCAAAATGTTTCGTTCTTTGCGATACAGTGCATGTGACGTATGACGTTAAATTCCATCATGCAGTCTCCTGTCGAAGGTTATAAAGCCTGACAGCACGCATAACCACCTCTATCTTTATTCCTATTGGTGTCAACAAAAAAAATAAAAGAGAGAGAGAATTCAACATCTGCTCTCAAAGTGGAACCAACATGCAACTACTCCCCGACATGTCATCTCACGTCCTGCGACTGAAAAGGTCGACTCGACGTTACAGCTTTCGACGCAGAAACGCCTGATCCTGAAAACGACAATATATATTTCTATTAACGGAGAGTTTAATACCGAAATCTTTGGGATGTTCTTAAATTCTAAAAATGCACAGAATAATCAGAAAAGAATGAAAAGGAATGACAGCAGGGGAAAACGTAAACGGATAAAAAAAAAAAGAAAGGATAAACTGCCCTCCATTTGATCACTTGTGATTTGCAGTAATGAGGTCTTTACATTAAACTTTAATTTACACACGGCACATCAGCGAGTGGCAAATCAAATCAGGGGCTTCAAAATAGCGGGCTATTACAGGAGGTTAGCTTTGAGGGTTGTCAATTAATGAATGCCGGGCGAGCTGAGCAGACAATGCCCGTATAGATTTAAAGATTATCGTTGGCAATTTGCTTTGACTGCTGATAGACAGAGAATGGAATTAAGTGCCTGCACTCAGACAGGCTGATTTTGATAAATTGCATATCGCCACCGCATTTAGAGAGTTGCTTATTATATCTTCGTGAATCTGTCTGTGTCACTCTTGCTCTTTGTGTGTTTCATCTCTCCTGCTGACTGCTTCCTGTCTTCCATCTCTTAATAAAACAACCACCTCGTGGTGTACTGTCGAGGACACTCAAGTCACTATTTGATTGTCGATCTGCAGAAGTGAGCAGATGTGAGAGGCAAGCGAAGAGACATGCTCCCATCATAACACTGCTCCTGCTCGGCTTTTGTTTTTCAGCCCATCCCGAGTGCTGGGTTCTGCTCTTTCCTGCCATCTGCCCCCAAAGCTTCATTAAAGATACATGAAGGAGCCCTTGCTGCGACTTATGAGGAACAGGTGCTATTGTTTGTCCCTGAAGAGGATGTAACTCGCACTAGTTGGGGAAGAACATCTGTGGCAATCGTTCGAGATTCGAGACCAGGGTGTGTGGACCATCTATACATGGACTGGAAGAAATGAGAGATAGAATAAAAACATTATCTTACACCACAGTATGAACGTAGATGATTGTTTGACACAGAACTTGTATTCACGTTCCATAGCGTAGGTTGGAAAAAAAAAAAAAAAAAAAACAGGCATGTGGGTTGGAGGAAAAAAAGCTTTGAGTAAATAGGAAGGTATGGATTAATCAATGTTGTTAGTGGAACTGTTGACATCAGCACTTAGGTTCAGTAATGGTTTACAACAGAGGCTAATCCTAAGGTCAGGGAACATGGGTCAAGCCTGTGATACCGTCAAGGTAGCGTGCGCGTATGGAAGATATATGGTACCCTGTGTATGTGTATAGATATACAATCCCAAGGATGTTTATGCAGGTTATTGTCCGGACGTTCT
The DNA here is from genome assembly GCA_023630585.1 of Cranoglanis bouderius. Taxonomy (NCBI): domain Eukaryota; kingdom Metazoa; phylum Chordata; class Actinopteri; order Siluriformes; family Cranoglanididae; genus Cranoglanis; species Cranoglanis bouderius. The sequence continues at coordinate 1,430,881 of CM042567.1, forward strand.
GTATGCAAGTCTGAGTTTCCATATGTTTGTGAGCTCTACGAGGACATGTCTAAGCCATGATTACGCTTTGTCAGCACCCACGCTCAAGCTGGACCCAGGAGACATCCTCCTTCTGCACCCGTTACCCCGAAACAGGTTTGGTGAGCTCTTTCTGTAAAACCAAGAAAGAGGCAGAGGCTTTGGTTTTGGTGGTGGTGGTGGTGGTGGTGAGGAGGAGGATGAGTTGTTTTAACATGTCCAAAATGCCTTTCAAATTTGATAAGATAAGATAAAGGGTGGGGAGGAGACCATTTTCCCCTTCCATCCCTCTCTCCCTCCGTCACGTTCCCTTTTGAGTTGTAGCTGTTAAAAACGGCACACACGCACTCACATGTACGCTCCAATGCCATGCGTGAAACATTATGTGCGCTGAAAAGAGATCCACCAACAAACGAGGGAAGAGAAGAGTCCAAGACATGACGTGCAACAGCACTAATTCTTGTGAAGGAAAAAAAAAGAAAAAGCTGGACTCCAATTTTAGTTGAAAAGAACAGGTTCTCCAGTGCTACTGTAAGCGCAGATACTTTGCACGTTTTCCCCCCCCCGAGGGGCTCAGAGCTGTCCGAGCCTGAACACATGAAATGAAAATCACCCTCAGGGATCCATTTTGAAAAGCAGAATGGATTCCAATGGAGTTGGCAACCTGAGCTCCTGAGCATGTGGTGAACGCCAGCGGCGTGAACACGGCCGCCGCTACCGTATAAACGCGCTCAGCGACAACTTTCTGGAAGCTCACCAGGAAAGAGAGAGAAAATCAATTCATAAAACAATCCCAGAGATCCCGGAGCACATATTAGCCTCACATCGCAGGTCATTTATCAGTTAAAGTCATACTTCAACGTTTTATTATGTACCACATCTGTAGTGTGTGTGTGTGTGTGTGTGTGTGTGTGTGCGCGCGTGTGTGTGATTACCACGGACGATAATTTCAACCAGAACAGAAAACTCCCAACTCGCATAGAATGGAAGTCGAAGCGCAGATTTTGAAGTCTGTGTATTAATGTTTATGCCAAACACATGTATTTGTAAAAGACTTTCAGGAATGAAGTTATATTTCTGTAGAATCAGTCCTTTCAGAGATGGAACTACTTTTTCGGAAGAAGAATGTGGTTCCCGGTGGAGTTGTGTGGCTGTGATGGCCTATAAATACCGCAAATGAAAACCTTCGGGAAAGTATAAAACAACCGGAACTTTTTTGGAAAGTTGGAAAGTGTATGGATAAAATTCCATAAGAACAGCTTTCTCTTATATCTGTCTGTGGTCACCTTTATTCTTAATGCAGAATGAATGCAAGCGCAATTTGTGTTTTATAGTCAGTGACTGATTTCAACATCGTCCCTTAGACATCCGTTATAAGTGAGTTTGGAGTTTGTTGTTTATCTTCACACACTAGGACTGGGGACTGGGGTACAAAATACTATAGTATGACTATATATATATATATATTGTGATGTGCGCACACACACACACACACACACACACACACACACACACACACACAGAGCTGTTATCAGTGTGGCAGCTATTCTGTGGGGCCGCTGACTGCTGTTTCAGTCCCTGATGGCAATCAGGGCGTGTGGATCGATACGGCTGAGTGGGACTTTGATCCCTCGGCGCAGGGCCGGAATTAAGCCCGGTTTTCCGCCTCCTTGCCGCCAACTTGTCGCATTGTTCTCTCCTGCAATACAGGAGACCCCCCTTCCCGATCCACGGACACAGCTCTGGGTCAACAACAAAGCAGCTTTGTGTGGCACAAACACAAACCCTTTCCTCAAGCCTCAAGCCCACCGGCATCTTTAAGACTTTATCGACTTCTGAAGTATTTTTGGACTGACAGGTAAAAGATTAACATCTACGGGGGCTGAGCATACTCATGATCCCAATCCGGCTCGGGCTACGTTTGCACAGAAGAGAAAGGCAAACAGTGTGTGTGTGTGTGTGTGTGTGTGTGTGTGTGTGTGTGTGTGTGTGTGTGTGTGTGTGTGTGTGTGTGTGTGTGGGTGGGTGTGTGTGGGTGTGTGGCACCACTGGCTGGTGTACAAAAGCTTGGACTGACAGCGACTAATGTGTCATGCGTCCCATGGTCAGTGTATGTCTGCGTGTGTGTGTGTGTGTGTGTGCGTGTGTGTGTGTATATATATGTGAAAAACACGGGGGCTAGGTGCACAGAAACCAGACACCGCCCTGCTCTCGGCCAGACTGAAGGAATAACCAATAGACGACTTCTTGTTCCACTAATTCCTTACACAGTAAAACAAGCCCTCTTGGAAAAGTGCCATTCCAATATATCTATATTAAGTCCAAGGGCTGTTAAAAAGCAGGACGGCCCCTGTTCCCCTTCCTCTGACTCGACTTTCTCTCTCTAAACAAGAGTTGAGAACAACCATAACAAGTCCTGGGACCAAAGCAAATAGGTTTTATTTTCTTAATCGTAATTCAGGAATTCTTCTGAAGGAAGAAAATAAAGCGGTGCTTCTTTCAGATGGTTAGAAAACGAGTAAATGAGTAAATTAGGACAATCCAAGTACAAAGAACACGGAGGAGAAGTTAAATGTGATCTGTGTGTGTGTGTGTGTGTGTGTGTGTGTGTGTGTTTTGAAATGTATACTTAAGGCGATTTCTGGTGGAAGATGAAATGTAATTTATCTTTGTAAATATTTAAGCCAATTAGGTTTGTATTGCATATAAAATATCAAAGATGAGCCTGAGGCTCTGTCCTCCAACAGCGTTGTTCTGAGAGAACACACCAACACACCCTGCTTTCTTCATTTATTATCGTGCTACGGTATCTGCAATCCCTCCTGCACAATTTCACAAATTCACTTCACTCTCTACATTCCTCCCTTTAACCGCAGATCATTTTGCCATCTTTGCCAGAATTTGTTTTCTTTTTCATCCAGATTTGGGAACAGAATGAAACAAAGAAGGCGGCGTTCTGATAACATGCGGTCATAAAATTACAGCGGAGAAACCCGTGAGGATTCGTTCAAACGGCATGGCTAATGAGGGGAGAAGAGAACACACAAAAAAAATATATATATATATATCCACAAGTGAGTCCGGGGTCGGCGTCATAATCCCTAAAAATATAAACGAATTAAAAATCCATCCCAGATTCATGGGCATGGATAGCATGAGAATAAAATATGATTTTATGATGATATGAGACGTGATTATTAAAATGAGGGCATGTAGGGCGGTGGTAGCTCGGTGGTTAAGATGTCGGGTTACCGATCGGAAGGTCGTGAGTTCAAATCCCAGCGCTGCCAAGCTGCCACTGTTGGGCACTTGAGCAAGGCCCTTAACCCTCGACTGCTCCCCGGGCGCTGCAGCAAAGATGGCTGCCCACTGCTCTGGGTGTGTTCATGGTTTGTAGTGTGTGTGTGTGTGTGTGTGTGCACTAACTTGGATGGGTTAAATGCAGAGGACAAATTCCAAGTACGGGTTGCCGTCACTTTCACTTATAGCTAATTAGACTTTATTTGTACTTTGAACACAGTACTGTTGAAGTCTAGATTCTGATTGGTCAGAAGGTGTCGCAGAAGATTTTCTGCGAATCACAGGTTTATATTGATGTTAGCGTTTCTATAGTAACAGCTCATTCACAGGGAATTGGATGGTGGGCGCTCCGCCAATAATAAAAGGCATTCATTTATCGTTTATGGAAGGAGTCTCCAGTGTCAACGCTTTGCAAGAGTCAGAGGTAAAGGTGTAACTGTTCTCTTGACATCTTCAGGACAGGCTCATATAATTATTATTATTATTATTATCACTCATTATTTTACTATAACAGCGCAACACACAGGGGTTTATTCCGTACTTGTCATATGTTTGACCAAATACGGTTACACAAACACTTTTATTAGATTCATTTCCATGTAACAATGATGTAAATGTCCTTTAAAGCACAACCGAGTTACAGGAGTTGCTAGAACAACCCTCTCTTTTTCTGGCCATCTGTTCTTCAGATCTCGATTCGCAAAACACACATATCGGTTTGTCCGACTAAACATTGTCCAGGCGTCCTCTGAGCTTTCAGGAGCCTAATGAAGAAATGTTCTTGCGTTCTAAGGCAGGAGCAAGGGGGAAGACGTGGAATCAGGCCACACAACAATCTAATAAAGAAGCCGCACAGAGAGCGGGGAGAAGCGCTTCCTCTTTCTTCCCCTTCTTCCTGTGGTCCAGGGGAGTAGAGACCGAGCCAGTGTCCTTCACAATCGCCTCCGAGCAGCTGGGGCCGGCGCAAGAACAACAGAGGCCGTTCTGTTGTCCAGCAGAAAGCTGAGATTGTTGCGCTCGAGACTTTATTGCAGGCACATGAGCGCAGCCGGGACCCGAAAACGCACTCGAATGTCATGTGCACACCAAGTGACGGGGTCGGAATAATTATGATTTTAAAAAAAAAGGAGATTAGGGAAGGGGGGAGGGAAAAAGACAACAATTCATCGTCTATGAAAAACGGACGAAGGACAAAACGGGCCATTCATTGTGTTCGGCGAGGGAATGCTAGGACTCTCGTCTGCCCCGTCCGAAAAACAAAGCAGCCCTTTTTTTATGCCGTGAGGCACAGGGGCTGAATGCTTTGCTTTGCCACCCTAGCCCTAAGAAAACACGGGCCCCCTTTCTAAACTGCCGGCTGGACACACACAGTAGAGACTATTAATGCCTCCCCCCACCCCCCCCCCTTTTTTTTTCCAGATCTGTGTGTGTGTGTGTGTGTGTTTGAGTGTGTGTGTTTGAGTGTGTGTGCCCACTACGGAGGCTGAAGGGCCGTGTTAAAAAGCCAACGCAAAGACAAAACAGTTTGCTCAACATTAACTGAGAAAACACAGCGAGGGAAACTGAGGAAACCGAGTCCACTCGACACTACAGGATCTGTTCGCTGCCAGATATTTCTCAAGCGCTCACTGGCTCGTCGAAATAACTGACTCGACAGGTGGTCTCGAGCCCCGAACAGTCCCCGCTTTATACGCCTTACAGACCCGACCTACGGTTTATCAGTCGCGCACTCGTTACGTCTTCACGTGATGCACGATTAACATGATTCTGCCTCATTCATTCGTTTGGAGATTGCGTGATGCTGGTGGTGGTGTCATGAAGCAGACATACTGTTACCACCATAAAGATGATTATTTTCCTATAACAGCACATCCCTGGATGTTTTATTCCTCTTACCCCACAGTTACTTGCCAATGATTGCATTTTTGTCTTTAATTAATTAAAGAACAACACATAGTTACGTTTAATAACGTTGTGGTACTTTTGTGAAACACGGTACACCACAGCGCTGTTTAATTCTGCGTTCTGATTGGTCAAAAGGTGTCGATTAATTCTCTGTAGCAGCGGCTCTGATGGTAGTGCAGTTTATATTAATGCGCCCGTTCTAATACGTTATCGTTACGCGGATGCGGCACTAATAATAGGGCGGTGGTAGCTCAGTGGTTAAGACGTCAGGCTACTGACAGGAAGGTCGTGAGTTCAAACCCCAGCGCTGCCACTGTTGGGGCCCCTGAGCAAGGCCCTTAACCCTCAACTGCTCAGATGTATAAATGAGATAAATGTAAGTCGCCCTGGATAAGGGCGTCTGCCAAATGGTGTAAATGTAATAATAAACATGAGTGATCACTGATCTGAGAGGAGGCATTTATGTAAGGAGTCTCCAGTGTCAGCGCTTTGAAACAGTCAGAGGTAAAGCTGTAACTATTCCAGGATCTTCAGGACAGACGAATTTATGCTTCTTTGCGGTTTCTTGGTAACTCGAAGATAGAGAGAGAGAAGGCTGGTGACGGAACGACCGCTTATAGCTGCTGTAACATAAGTGAGAAAAGGAACTAACCTGTTAAATATAACTATAAATGGATAAAAAGTTTCATGTATTGTTCTATAATTTAAAAAAAAAAGTAACTGTTGGTAAATTGCTGCGGTGTAAGAGGAATAAAACACTCAGGAGACATGCTTGGAGCGGTCACAGTAACTCTCCCTGTGAGAGGCAATGCTAGGTCAGTATTTATACTCCTGATGTTAGAACTTGTTTAAACGACATTAGCCGTTCCGCTTCCGTCCACTTAGCTTAATTTCAGAACCATCACGGCTCTTTGCTGAGGTTGTAGCTTATTAGGGCCCATTTTTGTGCGTCATTAAGTTTTAACACGGGGAGTCTGCGAAAGCTTTATTGTTCCAATTGCGCATGACTTTATTTAACGTCAGCATTTATTCTGCTTCCTGACAAGAAGTCACATTTCATAACTAATTAAATTGATCCTCAACTCAATCCACCCCCCACACAACCTCTCCAACCGAGCACGCTAAATGGAATTATTTGTATCCAAGTGTCAATATATTAAATCAAAGGGGGCTAATGAGTCGGGTCACCGCTTTCTTTTATCTCCGCTCTCGCGTGCTGGGATCTTCATCAGCTAAAGCCTCTCTCTAAATGGAGGATGAGGCTGGTTCAGGCTCCATCGCACTGGGCTCGAGCCAAGTGCATTTGATGAGACTGTTATGGCTTTAATCCTGCTAGGAGAAATGCTAGCATAGTGCACTTTGTTTTAAAAAAAAAAAAAAAAACGCAGGGCAATAAGCCATCTCTTTCTCTCTCGCACACATACCCACACTCATTTCCTTCCTTATTACGCTCTATTTGCCTGATAGACAATGCTAATTGGCAACACATTCTTTTTCAGAGCGGCTTGTTTTCGGCATTGTCTGTGTATGAATAGGGACTTTAGCATAAGAGATCACAAGAGCGCTGGGAGACAACAGAAAACATCTAGCGAGAGGCAAATTAGGAGTGTTATCTCTGTTCAATTAGCCACCCCTATATTTATCTAGAAAAATAAATAAATAAAAAATTCGACACGGAATAATTCAACACCAGCCTATACGGCGCTGGGCGAAAAAGTGAACGAGCGTAATGAAATACTGCATTTAATCGTTGTTCACCGAATTAAAAAGCCAAACCAAATTGCTCGGGGCTAAAGACAAAGCTGCGCTAATTAGCTTCATCTAGAGGGGCTGAATAATAGGAGAGCGATATGATTGTTAAGTGAAGCGATCCGAAGCTAAAATATATAAATATATACATAGATAGATAGATAAATAAATAAATAATGATGCACTGGCGGAAAAAGCAATGCTTTCAGCAGCGTTTTCTACTTTTTCTAGCACCTTCAGCCATGAAAACAAGGAGCTAATTTAGAAGCCGCCTCGTACAAACGGCGTTCACCTGAACAATGCGTGATTGTGCGACCTCGTCAGGAGCCTCGCTTCCCGCCAGGACAGAAAGGGTGAAAAGAAAAGCCGCACTATCCTTTTCTCTCAGGAAAAGATACACGTATGAGGGCCACAAAGGCCTGGGTGTTTAATTAGGCGGCTCTTTGGGGCCGCGGTGGAGGACAGGGTTTCTCTTTATTAAACTCCCTCTGTGAATTCTGTCACTGGGCCGTAACACTGTGTGTGTGTGTGTGTGTGTGTGTGTGTGTGTGTGTGTGTGTGTGTGTGTGTGTGTGTGTGTGTGTGTGTGTGTGAAGGAGCGAGGGAGTGGAACTCTCACCGAGAACACACTCCCGTTATTCGGATATCCCTCGATCATAAGAATAAACACCAGATCTCTCCATCTTTCTTCTATTGGAATTTATTGGCAACGATTTCTGTACAAAGAACTATGAACACATTCATGACGCATTACAGCGAATTCAAAACGCACGACACGACGGGTCTCCGTGTGTTTATAACCAGAACATACTACAGACTGTCTTTGACATGTCCACCACTTATAATAACTGTATCAAGGCCAGAATGACCATAAAACACTGAGCAGTCGTGTTACGGCAATAAACGCTGAATAACAAACAGAAACTACAGGGCGCTACGCAAAACACTGCGTCGTACGCATCATAGAAACTTCCCAATCAAATGTAGATCGGATGTTACTCTACGTCGGCCACTAGTGGGCGTGTCATATCTTCACCGTCTACACTGACGGCTGCTAGCGATGAACTCCTTATGCCGAGTCTGTTCGTTAGCGTGACGGCGTACACCGGGTTTATGTCACGTACCATCACCTGGTATCGGATGCTGGTTTGAGAGCTTTATATCGGAGCACCGGACAGAGACGTGCTGTATTTCTTGTATATATATTTTTATGTGTGTTTCTTGTGTGTTGAGAGCAGAAAGCTGTCTCTGATTAACCCTTTAGTCTGACCCCTGCTCCGACTTCCTGTCCCTCGCTCATGACTAAACCATTCTCTCAGGGCAGCCTCCCAGTGGGCCTGGGGAAATGGCACACATATGAGAGAGATCAACCTCACACACACACACACACACACACACACACACACACACACACACACACACACACACACACACACACACACAGAGAGAGAGAGAGAGACATATGCCTGTCAGTTCACAGGAACAAAGCCATGTCCTGGAGGCCCTCTACTCCAACTGGCCCCTCAGTCTGTTAACAATACTTGTATACAGACAGAGGTAAATACACACACACACACACACACACACACACACACACACACACACACGCAAACACACACAGATCTGCCGAGATTCTCTTTATTTTTATTGCAGTCTGTCTGGCACCGGCGTGGAGGTGGTTAGTTCTGTATAATTAAAACGAATCCTTTATCTGGGGGGCCGCGTGTGTGCAGTTATTATCATTTAACCCTTGGAAGCCCCCTGCTGCTCCCCCACGCCATTTAAAACCACATGAGAGGGAAGCGTTTCCCGCTTTGAAGTGAGCACTGACAACAATTTTGGCTGGAGCTGCGCACTCGGCGCTCGGCGCTCGGGCAGCAGGGACACAGACGAACCCAGGCACGGAAATCAAATCTCAAAACAGTTTCTGTGACCTCATAATTGATCATTTACATCACGTAGCTACGACCCTTAAAGCTGAGTGGTCTGTGACATACAGCCTGGGGAATGGAGGGGGGGTCTGTTATGAGGGTGGTGGGGGGGGGGGGCTGTTATGGAAAGATTATTATTATTATTATTTTTATTTTTATTTTTTTAAATGACACACATATCACGTGGACGTGAGAAGGAAAAACGTGTGAACGTGCG
>CM042567.1:1442500-1515000 GCA_023630585.1 Cranoglanis bouderius
TCTCTCTCTCTCTCTCTCTCTCTCTCTCTCTCTCTCTCTCTCTCTCTCCCCCTCTCTCTCCCTCTCCCTCCATTCGGTCATTCCAGTGTACAAAACATGAAGACCTGATCTGTGACATCATCAATAATTGCCAAAACTCCCTCTGTCTCTCTGCCTGTCTCTCTGCCTGTCTCTCTGCCTGTCTCTCTGCCTCTCTCTCTCTCTCTCTCTCTCTCTCTCTCTCTCTCTCTCTCTCCCTCTCTCTCACTTATTTTCAGCACTAATTAACTCAAAGCTGTTATATGTTAAGGGCACTGGGCATTTTTAAGAGCAGCATCTAATGAAAACAGAGTCCCAGTGAACTACATTACCAAGCTTCCTCCTCCTCTTCCTCCTCCTCCTCCCCCTCCTCCTCTCCCTCCTTCCCAAATCATCATTCTCTTCTCTTTTCCTTCTTTTCCTTCTCTAATATATAAATATAAAACTTGGAAAACATTTTGATAGTACTTTAAATAAGAAAAGAATGATAGATGTTGTGAACACTAAAGAGTTGGGATCTAGAAAATGCTTTTTATCTATCTATCTATCTATCTATCTATCTATCTATCTATCTATCTATCTATCTATCTATCTATCTATCTATCTCTATTACATATTAACAGATCATTGTAATAAGTGATATAATTGTTGTTATTATGACTTGTTAAGATGCCATTATCATGCATTATGAATTATTCATAACTAATTAAATTGCCAATGGTGAAGAATCATTAATTTATTCATTTTTGTTTGTTTGTTTGTTTGTTTTGTCGTTTGCACGTCATTGCAAGCCTCCATCATATAAATAACGAGTGCATGTACGAGCGTAGATTATTGACACGACATTGATATGACGGTATAACCGGATTACGATAACGTATAAGGTGTACTTACTGTATGTTTATTTTGGCATGTTACTTATAATACATTATGTTTATTCATAATGGATAATTACCACAGCCAGAAAACTTAACATACTTTCGGATCCTTTCTGTAATAACGGTTATATTGCTTTAGGAATGCAGCAGTATGTCACGGCTCATTATATTTACCGAGAATGTTCTGGAAATGGAGATGGTTTAACATCGTACTCACATTTTATGTCATTTAATGCGGTCAGATTTATTATTATTAAAAAATTTTTTGTCTTTTTTTTTTTTTGTCAAAGGTCATAAGGACATGCAGATACACGGAAAAGTGTAATATTGGGTTGTTCACACTTTTCTGATAGATGGTGGTTATATCTATTGTGTTTTTGGACAAGCAGGGACCCGAAACACGTCTGTGCGTGCGTGCGTGCGTGCGTGTGTGTGTGTGTGCGTGTGTGCGCGTGTGTGTGTGTGCGTGCGAGAGATGGTGGGATTATAGACAGGCGCTCCGTCCCCTCTTGATCAGTTCAGGTCGGTGATAGAGAGTCCTTTCTCCAGGGAAAGTGCACTTGAAAGAGGTTTTACTGTCTCCCTTTAAATCCCGCCGCTCGACTCCGGGCCACGTAAATCAAACACGAGTTTCTCTGTTTCGCCCCGACACATCAGAGTAGGAAGTGCGTGGAAAAAACCCCCCAAAAAAACAGAGGAAGGAGGTGTGAGTGAGTGAGTGAGTGAGTGAGTGAGTGAGTGAGTGAGTGAGTGAGTGAAGATCTAAAACACTGTACAGTTCTACAAAGGCTCTCAAGGCCACAGCGAGTTGGAGTGTGTTTTATTTTTGATTGTGTGTGTGTGTGTGTGTGTGTGTGTGTGTGTGTGTGTGTGTGTGTGTGTGTGTGTGTGTGTGTGTGTGAGAGAGGAGGGGGAATGCCTCTGGGTTTCGTTTGAAGTGCAAGACAAACGTAAAGAGAGATGTAACCTGAACTACGCTAATCATTCCTGACTGTGATGTGCGTCCAGGATCTCTGACACAGAGTGAAATAAAGAGAGAGACGTGACGGACGGAGAGCAAAGAAAGTGTGTGAAGAGTGACTGATGGAAAATATAGCACATGTTTTGTCTTTTCTCTCTCTCTTTCAGTCTTTCGCTATCTCTCTCTCTCTCTCTCTCTCTCTCTCTCTCTCTCTCAAGACTGACCGACTGACAGCATTGCGCATCAGGTTTTTGCATTGGAAGAGAAAGAGGAATGAAATGGCGAGGTCGGGAAAGCAGTACCTGTCTCCACTGGCCGAGAGAGATTGAAAGAGAGGGAGAGAGAGAGAGAGTGAGGAGGAGAGCTTGAGCTTCTCCTGGCACGGCTAACACCCTCAGCACCCTTGGCTTTCGTGTATGTGTGTGTGTGTGTGTGTGTGTGTGTGTGTGTGTGTGTGTGCGTGTGCGTGCGTGGGTGAAGACCTTGACCGCTGCCACCGACCAGCTTGTGTATGTCCAGACCACTCAGACCGGGTGGTCCACTAACCTTGCTCAAAGGAAATACGCATACCACACACACACACACACACACACACACACACACACACACACACACTGGCACCCTTGTTCTTCTTCTTATCCTCTCCATATCTCTGAAAGTGCTGCTCGTGTAAATACTTTAAACTCAATACTTACTTAAGACACCTAATAATTATTCCAAGTGATATTATTACACTTCTCTAGTGTGTGTGTGTGTGTGTCTGTGTGTGTGTGTGTGTGTGTGTGTGTGCGTGTGAGAGAGAGAGAGAGAGAGAGAGAGATTGCAACAAACAAGAATTTTGACTCGCTCATAATGGAAGTCTCTTAAATTTCAACAATTAATGTTTAGACATTGTTTAAAGCTGTATCTATCAGAGATGGAACTACTTTTTTTTCCAGACAGTAACCGGAACTACTTTTTACTGTTGGAAAGTCGGATTAAAATCCATAAGAGCAGTTTTTGGGAAGTCACACACCATAGCGGGGGGGTACTCCTATAAGGTGTGTACATAACACTCAGCGCTTCTCAGTTCTAGAGTTGTGCTCATAAATTTACACACCCCTTGCAGAATCTGCAAAATGTTAATAATTTGAAAAAAATAAAAAATAATAATAATAATAATAAGAGGAATTATTAAAATTGCATTTTGTTTTTATTTAGTTCTGCCCCGAAGAAGTTATTTCACATAACAGATGTTTACATACTGTATCGTCCACGAGACACAATAACAACAACTGAATTTACACAAATGAACCAGTTCAAAAGTTTACATGCGCCTGACTCCGATTACGGCACAATTCTGCAACGTGGACCTCACAGGTTCGTCTGGAGGTGAGATGTGGAGATTCAGTTGCTTCAGAAGCTACACAAGATATTGACACGTTTCCCAGAAGACAAAATAATAACGATTTACACCGATCATCCGGTTCGAAAGTTTACACCCCCCCCCCCCACCCACCCACCCACCCTCCCCCGACTCTTAATGTATCGTGCCGCCTTCCTGAGCGTCAGTGAACGTGTGCACCTTTTGTAGCAGTCGTGTACGAGTCCCTCGGTTGTCCTCAGTGCGAAAAGACGGATCTCAACATCATATAGTCTGCTGGAAAGGAGTCAAATATGCAGAAGATGCTGGGAAAAGTAAAGAACGTGCAGGACCTGGAGGACTTTTCTGAAGAACAGTGGCAGGTTTAACTGCTCAGGACAAGCAGTCGTTGATCATCCAGGTAACAACACGTATAACGGGTATTGTCAGATGAACCTGTGAGGTCCACGTTGCAGAACTGTGCCGTAATCGATATATAAGAGTCAGGCGCATGTAAACTTTTGAACCGGTTCATTTGTGTAAATTCAGTTGTTATTGTGTCTCGTGGACGATACAGTACGTAAACATCTGTTACGTGAAATAACTTCTTCATTCTTATCTTTTTTCTTTTTTTTCTCTTTTTAAATTATTAACATCTTGCAGATTCTGGAAGGTGTATGTAAACTGATTAGCACGACTGTATATGATTTGTACGAGGCACTCGTTACAGGAGAAGAGAAAAAGCAGGAGGTTTGTTCACATGGCTGTGCATTTTTGAAGGTGTTCACGAAGCCTTGGGGTGTGTTTCAGCGAAGGGGGAAAAAAAAAAAAGAAAAAGAAAAAAAAGGCAAGCAAACAACAAACACGGCTAGGTGTTATTCAGCTCCGTCACATTCTTTCTCTTCCTGTCATTTTTCTTCGTTAATTGGCAAGTGCTAATTATTAGCCGATATTTATGCAACCGGCTCGGCTGCTAGAGCCTAATTACTGATGAGTGTTATGATGAAGGACAGAGAGTAGACGAGATCCGACACCGAAGGCCTACTTCAGCGTAATTCTTGAAACACTTGGATATAAGTGACAGATACACGTCTATGATGTTGTACGTGCATAAACACACACACACACACACACACACACACACACGCGCGCGCACACGCACACGTAAAGCCGAAAAGGAAACACACTGACCTGAATCTGCTGCTGAAGGAGATTGATTTTGTGCTGCTGCTGAAGAAGTTGCTGCTGCTGTCTGGCGATCTGTAGAGCACAAGCATTTCTCGATTATTGCTCTCGCGAAGCACAATTCAGGAACGATCGGCTGTGACACCGTGGCATCTTTAAACCTCAAACAGTCCGATCTAATTCGGTATTCCGTTCTGCATTTTATGAGTGCAGATCATCCAGAAACGGAGATTTTTTGTTTATGAACATTCACGAAAAAATTGTTTTCACTACACTTGGTGTAGTGTAGTGTCTGATCGGTATATGATTACATACAGTGTGTATATAATTATAACGATCCCTGATCGACGTATGTATCAGGAAACAAGCGACGTATGCAAGGCACGACTGCAAAGTAGGCGGAGCTTAAAGCCATCGTCAAAGTCAAATTACTACGTTACGAATGAACACAGGATCCCATAAAATATACATATTGCTGTTGGATTCTTTACATATTAACATAGCTAATGAGTCATTAAAGTTACCGTAGTTCACCCATAAATTTTTTATTTTATTTTTATTTTTTTTGCAAAAACACATTCACAATTTCTTCCTGTTTTATTTAATCCTAATATTTGCAATTAGCTTCGTTTTTATCAACAGTTTTAAGTCAAGATGTCTGAACTTCTCGAGTCTGACATTTTACTCTGGTCAGTATGAGATGGGCGGGACTATATTTCCGAGACGTGATGTCATGCCTCCTAATGCGCTAATCAGAATTCATTATTTGCTTAGAATTGCAAAATACACTAATACCCCACGCTACGTTTGTGACTCGAGACTCGAGAATTGGGTAGAAATGAAAGCGTTGTAGACGCTCTGCTGAACACACGTCATCCCAAAAAAAATGAGTTGTTGAATTAATGCTGCCACCATTAATCAAGCAGAAAAGGAGAAGACTTTCTCTGGTTTTTGGTCGTAATAAAATTGTAGTTGAAGATCTACCGCTGGGAAACGACAGATATTCAGTACCACAAACAATCCGATACTAAACAGTTATTGTCAAGCTGTGAGCTCTAAGCTTAGACGTAACACTGCGTGTAACAATTTATCATAAGAGGAAACGACGTGATTGGCATGTTTACGCGACGGAGGCGTGGCTGGCTCGGCTCTATGAGTGGGCGGGGCTTATCAGGGCACCCACAACCCCCCAAGGTATCACTTTTTTTTCTCCCTCCGTCCCTCCTCCTCTCGTTTCCACCTCCGAACTCCCCATGAGCCACCGCGCCTCGCTGAGCCTGACAGCCTAGTTTTAAGTGTCATTTAATTTTCATTTTCAAATATAATTACAAAGTGTTCACTGTAAGATATCACTCGTCTGCAAATGTGTCAGGATTAATTTGTGCCGGCTCCTTCACGAGTGTCAACAGTTAATTACTGTGTCGTGTCTAGATGGCTAAATGACATTCTAACTTAGGGCGGGTAGCCTCCTCCCTCCCTCTCTCTCTCTCTCTCTCTATGTCTCTCTCTCTCTACTCATCTCCCATCCCTCCGCCCATAACTGCCATCTTCTTTCCCCCCTTAATGAAAAGAAAACATCCTCGTACACACCAGCGTGACAGTAAATATAATCCCAATATACCAAAATCACAGAAGCATACGACGCGGCTCCCGATCCCCATAAACTTTAAGTACCGTCTGAATCTTCCACCACGTCTATCCGAGATGAGGCCATCTATCTATCTGAAGTGCAGGCAGACGATTTGACATCGAGATATGCCTATTAATCTATGTAATGTATTGAATAGGATTTCTGTGGGCTAATTATTGTGAAAAAAAAAAAAATTAAAGAGTTGGGAACGGATCCTTTCCCTCGACGCTGCCTCTGTCATTAAAGCAGTTCATGAGCTGTGTTAATCTGCTGATTTCTTTAATATGCCTCATTTGCCTGATTTGTGCCTCTGATTTCATGCTGAGATTGATCTAATAGGGATGTCTTAGAGCTTCTGCTTTTTTTTTTTTAAATGAAAAATATACTAAAAATTCTATCAATTATAAACCAGAAGTAAATTGCTTATTCTTCCTCATATGCCGAGTGAAGTTTGAGGCGAAAGCCATGCACAAGGTCATATATATATATATATATATATATATATTCAGCATTAGAACAGAATAATATTCTATTAATTTGATTTCTTCCGTTCCTTGAAAAGGCGAGTAATTACATTTTTATTCTCAATATTTCTGAATCGACTCGCTGACTGAATGAGGACGGTTCACAATAAATTAGTGCTGCGCGGCGAATAATGTTGTAAAGGTCAAAAGGATGAAACTCGGTTCAAGTCGAGAGACGGTCTGGCACAGGATGTACAGAGCAGAAAAAGAGAACGAGACAGAAAAAGAGAGATAAAGAGAGGAAGAGGAAGAGCTCACTTGTTCTTGCTGCTGTCGAGCCAGCTCCATTTGCTGCCGCTGCTTCTCCATCTGCGAGGCCGCCAGCTTCTTCTGCTCGTCGTGGGCAGCCAGGAGCTGTTCTCTCAGGCTGATCAGCTGTGTGATCATCGTCGAAAGCTGCCTCTCTTTCTCAGCCAGACTTTCTGGAGTACCTGGAAACGGAAACAAGACACCATCGGTCACTCAGACTCGCGCTCAAGATATACGAGTAGACTCGTATACGGCATGTCCGTACACACAGGTTCATATCCGTGCTAGAACTCTCACGGCCGTGTGAAACCAGACGAGATGAGCCTGTAAATTAGTGGCCTTCACTCAATATGCTTCCAGAAGTAAAAGAACGATGGTAGAAGGAGATGAGAGATGCAGACACTCCGCAAGAGTATTCCAGTCTGCACACAAGATTGATTCTGGGCTCTTTTAGGTGTTTCATTTCACCCTGAAAATTCCTTCCAAACCACAGGTCAAATGTCTTGTTTTTTTTTTTGCAGAATTTTAGACAATAGGTACATTTATGCTATATTTTTTTTCTTAAACCCCTTCAGGTGAAGTTCCTCATTTATGAGTTGTAGTCATGCCTCTTAATGCCTTTTTTTTTGGCTCCATTCACTAAGAAGACCTTCTCTGCGGACCACAGCATGCCTTTCTCCAGAAATATGAAACTTTAAACAAGATGTTCAACCGATCCCGTTATTTGACACCCAGCGTTTTATTCTTCACTTAAAGTGAACCAGCTTGTTGATCAGAAATCATTTCCCTGCTCCAAATCTACAGATCTCTGACTTTGTGAAGATAGAACAAAGCATCTGCCGTGCATCGTGCTGTATTATCCTTCTCAAGGAGCTTCCGAGATCTTCGGTGTATTTACGCCGACAGATGAACAGAGAGCCACCTTTGTCTTTACATAATCGCATCGTTCCATCTCGCTTCCTTATCATCAACACATTTTAAAATCATAAAATAATCTTAAGAGTGTCAAAGACGATCGTATAAATCTGAGCCTGAGCCACTGACTATATTTTTTCAGTTTAATGTGCTGATAAATGATTGATAACAATGCCGATTGGCTGACAGCACCCTTTTCAAATACATGCTTGGGCAGGAACAATGATGTAAATGCAAGGAAACATACGGCGTGACAATAAACTGCTGTTTCTGAAACTACAAAAAAAAGGAAACAAACCAAGACCGGGATTTTGCTTGGTATTCTGCTAATTTTGAATGTAAGTCTATGGGGAAACAAGCAGTTTGCTGGAATATTTTATACCGCTTGAGTGCTATTGCCCAGAGGTGAGCCTAGATGTGAGGACAGGCTCATTAAAGTTCTCGCTCCTTGATGATATCGAGCAAAAGTCACAATAGCTCCTGTTAGAGGAGGAATGATGGCATAAGATGAGTGAAGGTGGCTGATTAGTGGCAGACAATGCTAAGCAAGCGCATGTGTGTGTTTGTGTTTGTGTAGATGTGCCGCAAGGCCAATTTAACGACTGCTTTCCATTCTCATTAAGGAAGCTTCAGACACAAACACTTTTCTTGAGTTTCTCCCTAACAGGGTCACTGTCACCTCAGCATTGTCTCATTATTTCTCTTTCAGACACCAACATCAAACACAGTCTCATTACTGAGCATCATTACAATCATAGAAAAAGTCAAGTCTATGTGTATTTGTATGTGTGCGAGTCTGTGTGTGTGTGTGTGTGTGTGTGGGGCGGGGGGACGTCTTCACCGAGTCCGTCTTTATTTGTGTGTGAGAGAGCCGAGGCAGTCCTGCTGCACCTCTATCTAATCAATGCTAAGTGATCCATTCATTGACTTACACATGGACCGTAATTGCTCATGAGAGGCTGGACAGTAACTCACTTTCTACTAGCGAGCTCTCCCTGTCCTCCTTACTCTTTTTTTCCTCTTCAAGGGTGACATGCTGCTGTTTCTGCACATTTAAAAAAGAAACGAGGGAGACCGAGAGAAATGCTGGAGGACGAGTTGGAAGAGGAGGAGGGGGTTTACGGTATAGAACAGTACAACTCGCTCCTTAAATTATTTCCTGGGTGTCTTCCTGTATTTCATCGTCCACATCTGTGTTGAGTTTCTCCCCATGGGCTCCCGGGGGCCTTGCTCCAGTTCAACTATTTTAATTTGACTAAACACCTGATTTATTTTATCTCTCCGATGAGGAAGGTCATTTGTCTTAATAAGGCCTGTCAACCTCCAGCCCCCATTCAGAGGTGCGCTCTGGCAGGATTCGAGCCGGCACTGCAATGGAGAGAGCAAGAGAGAGAGAGAGAGAGAGAGAGAGAGAGAGAAGCGGCAATTCTCCATTTATCCTCACTCTGAAAAAGAGGAGAAAGCCCCCTAAAAAGCGTCCATTCATAGCTGCCGCGTGTGGTTTTTTCGATGGCCCTGAATCAACTTCTTATTCAGCTCTGTGCACTTGTCGTGAATGGCTTATCTGTAAAATTGATACATTTGGACACCGATTTTATTAACCTTTGGCTGGAGCCATGAAGGGCTGCATTTAGGAGCGTGCTGCTGTTTGGAAAGGTTACTGCACGCCCAATACACACACACACACACATGCTTTGTCGGTCGCATCCAAACGCAGACAAGAAGATGTCAGAGAGCATAATCCTATACCTTTCTCCATCAGGAAGCTTTTAGAGGAGGAGTCAGGATAAGAATGGAGAATTGGAACTAAACATCTGCTCACGTCACAGAGCTCCTGCTCATTTCCTGCCCATGATGGCTCTCGGGTGTTATTTGTGTCTTAACCGTACCCTCCACAGCAATCATTTAAAATGGTGATCATGAAAAACCCTGATGTTCATCATCCGGTGCTTGACCCCCTGATTTCTCACACGCTCTCGGACACATCCAACATGGACAACATGCTCATTTGAATGTGCTTGTCTTTTCAAACCGTGTACAAAGCTGTGTGCATTCCTGCATGCCCATGAGTAATAGATCCAGGTAGCAACTTCTTACACCACTCCTCGCTTCACTTCATTGGCTCCCAGTTCACTTTAGAGTTCAGTTAAAAGTGCTCTTATTTGTTTGTGAAGCTCTTAATGGTCGGGCCCCACTTTATCTTGTTGAGTTACTATCACCTTGAGGTCTTCCTCATAAAATATGTCGGCTGTTTCAAGGTCACGATTTAAACTCAACTGTTAACACCCCTGGACTCTGGAACAGCTTACTGACTGCTATTAGACACACCCCCTCCATTTTGGAACTGATATCTCGTCTTTAACTCTACCTCTACTGCTCGCCATTTATTCATGTTCAATAAGTCTATAGGTCCTTATATCTGGCACTTTTGTTGCGATTTATTGTTCTGTGTTGCTATATGTCTGACTGGTTGTTTTATGTTTATATTTCATTTTATTTCACGTACAGCACTTTGGTCAATGCACGTTGTTTTAAATCTGCCTTATAAATAAATCTTACTTCCTAATTCAGGTAGTGTGTAGTGCTTGCTCAATGATTAATTCAATATATTTCCCATTATCACTGCTTTTCAGCTTAGAATTAAATTCTCGAGTTCTGAATAAGTATCAGCTGCTTGACTGATGTGAGGCCTGTGCATGTTTCTGTACACATGTATGATTATGACCACACGTGTGTTACAGGTGTTCATTGTTTAATGGACATGTCAAGAAATACAGAGAGAAAAAAAGACAGACAGACAGAGAGAGAGAGAGAGAGAGAGAGAGAGAGAGAGAGAGAGAGAGAGATGGGCTCGAAAGGGTTCAGTGCAGGGGCCGTGTGTTGGGGAATGCTGCTTTGCCCAAACACTAGAAGCATACCAACAGAGCTCACATTGTTTCTCAGTCTCTTCTCAATTGTACAGGACTGAGGCCATCCCCCTCCTCTTCCCTCTGCTCCTACACCACCATAATAGCAACTGTCCGCCTTTCTACTGTCTCCCCATTCTGCTCTCGTCTTGTCCTCCTTTCTCAAACTTCTAAAAGGCCCGGTTTGGGGAACATATTCCTGAAAGCTTGAGAGTTATATCCAAGTAACGGTTTTATCAAGATGGTGAAAACAGGAAAACACCCATACAGCAAATTCCCACATACCGGCTAAACTACACTGTTTATGTGTCTACCCCTTAATAATTAAGCATATGGTCCACCATATGTTTTTGTTTCCCTACATCCAAGTCCTACTCCAGATTATGGATCACTTATAAAATGCCAGCATGTTTTATTGGACAGGGCAGCATGCGGAGGACAGAGACTATGTCTGCTGACAAAGAGGCCAGCCATGAGTATTGCGCAGCTCTTTAACAGCAGTGGGTCTAGACTCTCTTGTAAAGGTGTCTCCTCTCATCATCTTTCCTGGAAGGAGACAGTCTGGTCAGGAAGCCTCCTCGCTTTTAAAGACGGCGTGTTTCCAGGACTCGAGTAATGCTTTGTGACAGGTTAAAGGGGCAGTTGAGTAGAAACATACCAATGCCCATGAGGGCTGAGAATTACAGAGCAAGAAGCTCAGAGAGATACCTGTGCTGGACATATGGATCAGTTAAAATCCTGTGAGAATGCCTGGGGCACAGTTACCTAATTCAAGGGATCCCACCCTTACTTTTCGCCAACCCCTGACCAGAAGACATGTCTACACGATGAATGACAGACAGAGAACCAAAGCAACAGAGACCCCAGTGAATAACTGAACAAGGGGGGGGGGGGGGGGGGGTCCAGCAAAAAGAGGACCTAAAGGATAAAAGACACTTTGTAGGGGTGCGATTTGTTCTGTCCAACAGCTATTCTCTCAACTCGAGCCCCCCCCCCCCTCTCTTTTCCCTTTTCTAATCAAGCAGGCACTAATTTGAGTTCCAAGTCCTGCTGCAGGGAAAGAGAAGGCAGCTTGTAACTTTGAACGGTCCCGAGTGAATGAGAAAGATAAAAGCCTCAAGCACACACACAAGAAAAGAAAGAACGAAGAGGGAAAAAAGGGATGTAAAAAAGAATCACAAGGCTCCCTATTCTCTTCCCAGTCTTTGGTTAGGACAGCTGAGCCATTATGACTAGATGTGAATGACTTTTTTTTTTTAATTCCCCAAAACGTCCCAGTACTGGAATTTCTTTGTCTCTCCGTCAGTCAGCCATTGTGGATGCTCCCCATATGCTGCGAGTCCATCCTAAGTAAATTAGGAGGCCTGTAAAAAGCAGCGATCATGCCGGGGCCCGAGTCCGAACGTACACATAGCACATAGCTGACATGCTTGACGTGGCTGGAAGCTCAGCGCTCGGGTTCTTCCACATGAGAAAAAGGTGTAAAACTCGAAGCAAAATACAATGAATGTTTTGGGTTTTTCTTTTAGCCCTGTCACACATTTAATGAGTTCACATTCACGAACATTGTTTCGTTACCAAGAAACTCGCAAAGAAGTGTAAACTTCTCTGTCCTAAAGATGTCAGAAAGCTTAAAGTTACACATACCTCTAACTGTTACAAAGCGCCGACACTGGAGACTCCTTCCATAACTACTAAATCTCACAGAAAACTCCACCATATCTACAAGTGCACACATTTTTGTCACGTCCGCCGTCCAGGTCAAGGTGAATTTGCTTGAAGGCGGATTTAAAGCACGCATATGGAATGACTCTCTGTCTTTACTTATCGTTTTCATTGTATCTTATTTTTTAATGCTTATCTGATACTTTGTTTGCGATATATGAAATGTAGAGAATATTACAACAGATTCTAAACAATAATAAAATTTGGATTTTTGCCCAGAATGAAAAATAAAAAATAAAAAAATTTCCAGGATCTCCAGGACATACACACACACACTCATGAGTGATACGACCCTAAAAGTGCTTTCCTTTTCCCCCTGAATTGAAACAATACGAGCGACAGCTGTTTTACCTGGCTGGCAGCCCCTACGCGATGATATAAAACCTTGCTAATCCTGCCAATAAAACTTCATTAACAAGCTTGAGCGTGGACGTGCTACCGCATGTCAGCATATGGCCCATGCAAGCCATCAATTCAGAAAAAAAATAAAAATAAAAATAACATTTCAGAGCTACGCTTAAATGCGGCATGAAAGGTAACAGCCTTGCCGGAGCTTGACATTGGGCGAAAGTCTTGTTGAACTAGCGACAAAGAAGACAGTGTAGCCTTAAGCACTTAAGCGCAATTAACTGTGCTTGCCAATGCAAATAAGGTTCGGTGCTAGCTAGCATGATTTGGGTAAATGTGTGAACGTCCTTGTTTATTATGCATTTGTGAGCTGAGGACATGGGAGGGGTTAGCACAAGGTACGTGTGATCGAATGATCCACATGTGTTCAGTTCTCCAAAATTTGACTAATTAGCTCTTAAAACGAGGTGCCCTTCACGGAGCGTTTCTATTTCTTGCTGATAATTAAGCTAGCGCTAGAATTCTATGCAAAGCCTTCACCGATTTCGCGCTCATCCCGAACCACACGGATGAGACACATCCATACTCAATGTCATGTTTTGGTGTTCGGACTTGGCCGGCGTGGAGAGGCCTTGAGCGTGAGCATGTGTGCCACTTTTTTTTTTTTTTTTTTAAATCGCTAATTCAGCTCATACAGTGATGCCTTGACATCTTCCTGCTTTTATCACAGAGCTAGTCCCAAACCTGGCCCCAATTCAAGGCCTTGCTAAATAACAAAATCCTCAACACTGACTCGAAGGATCGCTCATGTGATTTGATCCGATTGCCTCTGCTGATAGTTAAGTACTTCAGTCACAAAGGATTTGTGTTAAGACTAGCCGGCTTGCGTCTAAGGTTTCACGGCAGTGTAGGAGTTGAAGAAGGAGGACATTTGTGACCTTGGTGTTTGTAATCAGGGGATCTGAGTGTGTGGACAGGATCAGTTTTTCCCCCTCGGGTCTCTGTCTTAAACGAATAACGCACTCCGCGTGGTGCTGTTATAGTAAAATAATCAGCGACAGGATGGTGTGATGAAGCAGGGTTACTGATACCACTCCAAAGTCCTGAGGTGTTTTATGCCTCTTATAGCATTATTATTATTATTAGTAGTAGTAGTAGTAGTAGTATTAAAGAATAACGTAATTTTTATCCATTTATAGTTACGTTTAAGGTTGTGGAATGTCTGTGGAACAAGCCTCACCTATGTTACAGCAGCCTCCCTTTTTTTTCTCCCTCTTGAAGTTAATAAGAGAGAACCCGCAAAGAAGCGTAAACTCCTCCGTCCTGAAAACTTAAAAAGTTACGGCTTCACCTCTACAGCGCTGACACTGGAGACTCCTTCCGTCAACGGTAAATAATAATCATCTCCTAACAGAAAACGTCACCTCGTCAACAGTTACACACGTTTTCGAATCTGCTTGTTGTTAGTCGAGCCTCCGATGTGAACGAGCTGTTACTATAGAAACGATAAACGTATTGAGACGAGCGTATCGATGCATATAAACCTTTGAAGGGGGGTTTTGACCGATCAGAATACGGACCTTGACATCGCTGTGGTATAAATATGTAACTATAAGCTGCTTCAAGGGTCAAACGACGACATCCTAAACACCGGGTTAAAAGCGAGCGCACGTCTGGGTATTGGGCTCACACAAAGACGCGCTTCTAATGTGTGAATTATTAAGCGGTAGAGTTTCACCGCCTCTGAGAAATAAGAGCGAGGGCCA
This sequence comes from Cranoglanis bouderius, assembly GCA_023630585.1. Taxonomy (NCBI): domain Eukaryota; kingdom Metazoa; phylum Chordata; class Actinopteri; order Siluriformes; family Cranoglanididae; genus Cranoglanis; species Cranoglanis bouderius. Next base: position 1,456,948 of record CM042567.1, read on the forward strand.
GACACTGTGCACGGAAGCTTTTTGGATATGCTTAATAAATGAAAATATTTGCGCAGTAAGAACGCTTAAGCATGTGTCTGGCAGTCCGGTGTCCGTGGGGGTGATTTTCCTTTGGCCGGAGCAGTGTGTATGCGTGTGCGTGTGTGTGTGTGTGTGTGTGCGTGTGTGTGTGTGTGTGTGTGCGTGTGTGTGTGTGTTCCCTCTCCTGTTTGCGTGGGTTTTCAGTAACACCGTGTCAGAGAGTCAGGCGAGGCAGAAAACAAGGTGCGCCTTTCTGTTACCCCAACACCACACGCTAAATCCTTCAATTCATTAGGAGAGCAACGGAGCACGGCTCGGCCGGCATTCATCTCGCAAATGTGGCCCAAAGAATAATAATTTACTGTAGCTCATATTTCACTTGGGTACATAAGGCCAAACAGTTTGCCTATTGAGAAAATGCAAAGCGTGGCACTTCTGAATCGGGCGAATGGAAGAATATTTTACAGTGGGTGATGGGCGGAGGTGATTTTTTTTTTTTCCCCCCGCCTCCTCTCTCTCTCTCACCCTCTCGGTTATTTCTCGTATATCAGGAACAATGCCTGAGTAACGACGGATGTTTCTTCACCCGACACGTCGCCCAAAAAAAAAACAAGTACGTTACAGATTAAGCACGTTGCTTACTTATCACTGTTATTCTATTTTTTTGCGTACAATACTCCTGAGTAATCGTGTAAGCTTAGCTCGTGTTAGCTACCTAGCTAGCATTAGCTAGCATTCTAAACGACAGTGTAGTGAGAGCTGTGAAAACGCTAACCTTTCAACACTTGGATTCCCGAAACATTCTCATTCATGAACATAAACATCTCATAAATATTGTTCTAAATGTGAAAATGGCTTCGGTATAGGTAGTCCGGACCTGCTGGGGTTTAGTCTAACATATTTCTTAATTTAAGAATTATCTGTTGTAGCGATTTACGTTCAATTGTGTCCTGATTGTCCACTTCGTCTGCCCTTGTAATTCTTAACTCAGGAAATTGATTTGATTTGGGGTTTTTTTAAATGTTTTACAGCAACCTTGAGTGTTAGAAAGGCACTATATAAATGGAACACATTATTATTATTATCATCATTATTATTATTAGCAGTAGTAGTACTGTAAGCTGTACTATAAACAGCAGGCCCATGGATTGTAAACAGGACTTTTTGACCAATCGAATGTTTTGCTTTTGCGTCTCTACACCGATCAGAATCCTGCTCATTCAGCAACATGTTTGCGTTCACATTTTTAAACCATATGAGTCAAATTTCTGTTCTCAATAGTCAAGGATGTTGAACATGGTTCATGAAAACACAATGAAACTGATCCACGGACTGCGGCGGCTCTTCCCTCCATCCTGACACGCTGAGCTCGGGTGTATGGAGTGTGTATTAGTAGCTGCTGATCCGTGTGCTCGGTTTCTCTCCGGGCTGCGCTGTGGCTTGGCCTCGCTCCAGACAGCCTGCCTCTCCTGCTCTGTGGTTTTGTTCAGCAGATCTCGACTCCGTTCCTCACCGTTCCTCCTGACTGACAGCTAAGCTCAGGATGAAAACAAACACGTCGCTCATGGAGAAAAAAAAAAAAAAAAAAAACACATCCACAATCGCTTCATGTGTCAGATCTGGCCTCGAGCACCGACCCTCTGAAATGCTCTAGAAGGAGCACAAGCGGTGTCTGGGGTCTGGAGAATCCTCCCTGCTTTTAGGAACATCTTTATCTTTAGCTAGATTTAGCTGTTCTTGTAGAATTCCGGATTGTGATTGGTCAGAAGGTGTTGATTCGTTTTGGGGTTTTTTTGTGCAGCTCCAAATCACAGGTTTATAAACATTAACGTTCTCACTTTAATACGATCCATATGCAAAGATTTTAAAAAAAATAAACGTGTTGATATTTTGTGAGGAGATGTTTATATGTGACGTTTATGGAAGGAGTCTCCAGTGTCGGGGCTTTGTAACAGTCAGAGGTGAAGCCGTAACTTTAAGTTTTCCGACGTCTTCGGGACAGGGGAGTTTACGCTTCTTTGCGTTTGTTTTTTTTTTTGTCTTATTAACTTCAAGAGGGCAACGGGATGCTTTGGAAAGGCCACAGCAGAAAAGATTAAACACGCATGAGACGAATCAGCTCTGTAAACGAAAATCCGACGCATCATGAATGTTAGCACACCTAGCGTGTCGGTGTCAGTTTTCTGTCGATCAATCCATAGTACCAGAGATCAGCTAAACTAAACTTCAGAGAGCATGTGACGAGCCAGAAGTCCAGAAAAATGTCCTGGTGTGATAATTTTGTTGAGATAGAGAGAGCAAGTCCAGACACATCTTGAGTTAATCCAGCTTATCACTCCAGCGAACTCTCAACAGGTTCATCGGGCGCCAAAAAATGTGAATATATAGATGGTGCCAGACAGCAGTAGGAGTGGTGATGGCATGAATTTGTTTTTTAATCGTTTAAGGAGTCCCAACTGGTCGGAGGGGCTGGTGGGAGGGGCTGGTGGAAGGGGTAGGAGGGGCATACTCACTCTCCCCTGTCAGTCACAGTGACACTAGTCTATCGTGCGTGTCTGTGAGCTCATGTATGCAAAAGAGGGCGGATAGCGCTTTCCTCTGAGTGTGTTACACAGCCCTGTGGTGCAGCAGGAGCAGCAGTTCAAAAAGATGGCTTCATGTGTCTTGGAGGAAGCACATGTTAGCCTCAGTATGAGAGAGGAGAGAGTTAGCTAGAGGGTGGGAACTGGCAGGTGACCAGATTGGGGGGGTGTAATAAAACCTTTACGACATTTCCATTGAAAATTGTAGCTTTCGAAGAGAAATAAGATAAATGTCAGATCCTGATTGTTTAATCTTTTATGGAGTGCTTATTTATGGAGGAATCATTACTTCTTTGATCTTCTAGCATTATAGAGCAATTTCTGCACAAAAATTCCCAAAAAAAAAAAATCCCACCCAGTTATCAAATCTACTATACTTGTTATACTACATACTGTGTGTGGTGTATATATTCCCCCTATAAATGCAGGAGCTGCTTTTCGGCGGAGGCAGAAAAGAGAGTCAAGTATGTTTTTCCTCGCCTTCAGACATTTATACGTTACTTTTTTTTTTTTTAATCTGAGAAATATCAAAAGAGAACTTTGATTTCAGAAACTGCGGGACAACAGAGACGAACAATGAGCCGAACGCCGGCGGGGGACTGAATGGCGTGCAGTCGGGAGGAGAAATAGCAAGGCCAGGCAGGCAGCCGTGGCTTTTCATCCTCGTGTCATCCTTTATCTGGCCCTCGTCCCTATTCATGTGAACTTACAGGCATGCATGGCCTCCGTATTGATTTTTTAACTCGACAATTAACGTGGTATCTGATTTATCATTGCACTTTAGATCTTAATCAAATGCCGTGTGTGTGTGTGTGTGTGTGTGTGTGTGTGTGTGTATGTGTGTGTGTGTGTGTGTGTGTGTGTGTGCGGTATACGTCCGTGAGTGTTTTTTTTTTCTCTTCTTTTCTCAGCTTGGTGCCTTTGTTTGTGTTTTAATTAAGCAGACCTTGTGTGTCTCCCCAACCCTGAGCTTCCCTTTTTAATTGCCCGCACTTACATCGGGTCGACTTCAAACGCACCAGAGAGACATTTTGTAACGGGGGAGCACAAAGCAGCCCTTTGAAATGTCTACAGTCATATGAAATGGCACGCTAATTAGAAACCTTAGGCTGCCGGTGTGATATGAGAAGTAGCTCTGTCTGTTTTTTTCTTTTCTTTTTTTTTTCATCTCCCTTCCGTGTGTGTGTGTGTGTGTGTGTGTGTGTGTGTGTGTGTGTGTGTGTGTGTGTGTATGCTTGGAGTGGACGCTTCAGAGGCATTTCTCTTTCTTTTTATTTATTTATTTATTTATTTTTTCCTGACGCCTTCTACCTGCCTCTACCTTCGAAAGTGTGACCTCACACCTCCCCCTTCCACCCTTTCCATCCTTTCTTTGCCGTTTATCAAACACAAAAATGCCCTGTAATTTAAAAATATCTGCTTTCAAAAGGGCTAAATCATCCGCCCCCCTGCACCCGCCCGCCATTTTCCCCGCTGCACTTTGATCTACGGTGGCGCACACGGTGGGGAAAGAAGGTACAATGAATTTTCCGTGACATGATTTATACGTTGCGGATTCATTAGGGTTATTGCCGATGAATACACTTATTATCAGGACTTTCCCTTTCTCTCTTTCTTTCTTTTTCATCTAATCCAAAAATCATTAATTGTAACTAGCGCAGGAGTAAAAGTACAATGGCTAATGTTACTACTATCAATTCTCTGATATGACAAAAAATAAAAAATAATTTAATGGTTGCAGGAACGTCGACGAATCCAAGATGGAAATATGGAGTGTCTGAGGGTGTGTGTGTGTGTGTGTGTGTGTGTGTAAAATAAAATTAAATTAAATAAGCAGGGTGTTGGTGGGACTAAAGGGAAAGAAAGAGGAGGACAGACAAACGGAGAGATAGCGATTAAGGAGGGAGGAGAGCGGAGAAAGCCGAACGCTGCCGTGTTATCAGAGAGCTGGTACTGTGCCTGCTGCTGCTACATAAACACACGCCTGTAACAGTCTGTGCTAAGACCTGCAGCCAGGGGAGAACACAAAAAAAAACAGAAGACCAGAGAACAGAAGCTCATCTTCAGTGAGAAAAAGTTGTGATACACACACACAAAGATACCCTCATTATAAGGGGTGAACATTGCACCAATTTCTGGTTCCCTAAAGAGCCTTTTTGGTCCACAATAAACTCCACACCATCTGTGGAACCAACAAACATAGTTAAAGATCCATCAATCAAAAGGCTCTTAAGGAAACCAGTAAATGATTCATCTACCGAATCAGTCTTATGGATGCTATCACATACACGGTTTTTCGAGTGTGTGAACGGAACCGTGGTGTGTTCTCTACCTCTGTGTGAGGTTCTCCAGGCAGGTGAGAACGCTCGGGTCCGAGCGTGTCTGAGAGAAGCGGTCTCGCCCGGATTCGGAGCGGAAAAAACTCTAGTGAGTAAGTGATTCGACTCTGAATCGACTCACTGCGGGAAGCGAATCGAACGCGGTCGTAGCGCTGCAGAAATGCCACGTGTTCCAGAGATTCGGAGAAAATAAATCATACACAAAAGGGATGAAACTACTTATTTATATAATTATCCGTGTTCTCGGTGCTCGGGTGATTTTTTTCCGATTTCTACACACACTTCATCGGCAAACGTCTGTTTAACTTTTTCTGACCGATGAATGAAAGAGAGTTTTGAGGACGTTTTCAGCTCTACACACGTCTCGGACAGCTTTTCGTTTCAAAACGTGATGTACAGTTTGAAACCAGACCAAACCAAACAGTAAACGAATCAAAAGAATCAGACTCGGACTTCGACGGACGGACCCATGGGTGTGAAAGCGCTCTAAGAGTGCAGTCCAAGCGCTGATTAGATCCCTGAGGGGGGAAAAATGTCTGGATTTGCTGGATTTCTAATCACGTTTGATAAAATAATAAAAAAGAAATTTTAAAAATCAAACTCACCTTGTATTTCTCCCAAAAGCTCACTCGTGTTCAGTCTCTCCATTTTCTCTTTCCAGTCTTTAGAAAGCAGTTTTTCCATGCAGGAAGTTTCTGGAACAAAGTGAACAGAGGAAAATGTAAGTCATTTAATTGAATTATAGTCATTGCAGTAATTAGCAGTAACTATAATGTGTATACAATTCATCCACAAACGGAGATACGGTGAAAGATGTGAGGAAATTCATGTAGATCGTAACCTTTTCATGTCAGAAACTTCAAAACAGCTTTTAATTTTCAAAAGCTTTAATAATTAAAAGAGTTGCATTTATCATTTCAATAACATAACAGGTCACATGACCTAGAATTAAATCCGAATTCATGAAAATGAACAGTCCTTAAGGGTTCGGTTCTTTGCTCGTCTGTTTGCAGAACCCTTAAAGGTTCTGAGTAGAGGGTTTTCCCCTATGAGAAAAGATGTAGAAGCTAAGAACCTTTAATTATCCAATGAAACCTTAAAGAACCCTTGGAGGACCCTTTTTTACCCCCAAGAGAGCAATGCGATCATAAATCATATTAAAATGAGGTTTGTTTAAAAAGAAAATCTTGAGGAACACGAAAGTTTGTTTACATTCTTAAAATATACATAGGTTTATATAGAAAGAAGGGAGGTGGTGATAGGGCTGGGCGATATATCGATATAATATCGATATCATAAATGATAAATGATTACGCGATACACTTTTCTGAAATATCGTTGGTATGGTGACGCGTTTTTTTTTTTTTTTACGTTTTTAATCATTACAAATGAAACCATACTGAATGGATGTCGTTGATTTGAGGTCGTTTTTTAACTTTTGATCTTCTTTGTCTGTAGGCAAGAAAAGTATCGTGAAACTCAGTTTAACGGTTTTTTGTTTGTTTGTTTAACTACTGTTTTGCAGAGTTTATACATGTTAGCTAGATTATATATTGTGATACGCATCGTGTATCGTAGAAATGTCCTCAAGTATCGTGATATGATATTTTTGTCATATCGCCCAGCCCTAGGTGGTGAAATCAAACCTACTGAAAAGACACATTAGGCTTAAATAAATTGGAAAAGTGCTAAATAAATCCTATAAGTGGCTCAAAAAATGATGCCACGGAATAAAGTGTCCCTAACGAGGCGTCAAGAACACGGAATCTCCTGTAGAATAAACACAGCAGGGCCGGGAACTGAATTAAACGTCCTCTCGTTATATTCACTGTAACGAATGAGTCACCGAGGCCGCATCCATCCTCAGCACCAAGGTGAAACCGTATTTCTCTCGAAACGTGAACATAAACGCAGTAAAAATGCAGCGGAGCAGCGAGACACGTGGATGTGGAGCCGGACGTTCATCATCCGCATCGCTACATGAATAATAAAATATTAAATATATTATGTTTAATTATTTTAAATAAAATAAATGCATTTTTTTTCTCTTTTCTGTCTGTTTTAAAAGTTGACTATTATTTACATTTTCATACATTTACATTATTTAATTACATTTTCTAGAATTTTTTTTTCCCTTCCCTTTTTGTTTCGGCTGATGTTCAACTACACATGATCATATTTGTTTGTTTGTTTGTTTGTTTTTTTGCTAGATAAATTTATCTAGCTATTATCAATCTGGAAAAAAATAATCGATCTAATCCCAGATCCTCAGTCTGAATCGAGCGTAGGCAGGTAGGTAAGCAGAGGTGCGACGTATGCCGACCCTTAGCGCCCTCGGTTAGCACCCAGCTCTAGTAGTTCGAGAGAGGAGATGTTATACGATGCTCCTCACACTCCGGCAACCTAGCAATCTCAGACGTTTCCAAAGGCGATCAGGAATCAGGAATGTCAAGTTCAGCTCTTGATTTCACTCGAGCTCTGGATGTGACTTCGTGTGCATCGGTTCGTTTTTAAATTCTGAAATGAAACCTCAGAGAAACAGCCGCATGGAGCCCGAGTCCAGCTTTAGATATCGACTCTCGCAGCTCCCGCTAAGAAACATCATACGTGTTGAAATAAACGCTAACGCTAAATTAACGCTGATGTCGGGTTCAGACAGACGTGTTACTGGTGTAACAGAAATCGTAAATGTTTTTGGAGAGTTGTAAAGTATCCGTGTTCGGGAATTGTTTTTTCTAGCTCGCTGTTTGACATTTTCTGGCAAGAAAAAAAAAACGAAATGTAAACTTTATGTGGGAGAAAAAAAAAAAAAACGGACTGGTACATGTGACTCGTCTTAGAAAGAAAGAGTGGTTCAGTTCAGCTTGTGGTTTTTTGGGGGGGTTTTTTTCGCTACTTTGCTATATTTTCCTCCCAGTCACGTTGGGATTTTTCTCCTTTCAGATTTAGTTGATGTACAAATCCGCCCGTGCACGATGATTTATTTTCTTGTGAAATACTTTCTTCTCCTTTTTTTAAAGTTGTTTTTTTTTTTAATTAATTTATTATTTTTCTCTTCTTTGATTCACTTCTCTCTTAGGAGTGGCATTAATCGTCAAAAAAGTGTTCCATCAAACTACTTATTTTCCTCCAAAGAAGCATGGTGGTGGCGGCATGCTTTAGACTATAGAATATTTAATAAATAAGAAGTTGTTCAGTTTTGTTCATTATTATTATTATTATTATTATTTTATTTTATATGTTTATTTTTTGTATAGCTTTGTCTCAGCAGGCTTATTTTCAGAATTTGTAGCTCCTGCTGAGAATGTAATATCAGACTATAATGATAACCACTACACGGTTAGCAGAACGTTTTCCGAACGTTACGGTACTAGGAACGTCTGGTTCTGGTTAAGTTTTCAGGACATGTCTGAGAAAGTTATTTGCGTAACATTGGGAAACATTTAGACGACGTTCCCGCAACATTACTTCATCCGTAAGAACGTCGACGCCGACGTTTCCATAATGTTCGGGGGGGGGGGGGTTCTCCGTCTTTACAAGGAACGCACCAGATGTTATTAGAGGCTGATGATGAAACCGTAAAGTCGCAGATTTCCAACCCGGATATTCTGAGATTTTTGGACCGTTTCGGATTGACAGAAAGGGACGGAAATGTTTACTGAATGAACATAGAGCGGAAAAACAAGGACAAAGACATTACATCATATTACATTCACACTTTCACACACACACACACACACACACACACACACACACACAGGATGGAGTCTGGGTTTAATGAGCGACGTGGATTTCTTGCGAGCTCTGGATTTGACTCGGGACTGGCGATAAGGACGATCTGGCAGGCAGGCACTCCAGAGAGACATTAAAGGAGAAGTGGAGGGGGCACGGACAGGGCAGGACGGCAATGATGAAAACAATTAACATTTGTCCGGCAGACAATGAATCAGGAGGAGGAATGGCTGGAATCCACAGAGAGAGAAGCTGTCCGGGGATGCTGATAAAGAACATGCTGCTCACCAGGCAGAGCCTCGGAGCCTGGGTCAGGCCGTTCCCATCACACACACACACACACACACACACACACACACACACACACACACACGCACCCAAAAATTCCCATACACCACAGTGGGCCTCGTCCCATTTTACATACACACCCAAGCAAGACAGATAAGAGGATCAGTATATGTATATATGCAAATGAGGATCATGTAATTAAACATGCGCTCCAATGACACATCAACTATTTGCATACTGAATAAAACTGAACATCTAATCTACCCCATAGTTTATTATTTTCCTACAATCATGTCCCAAAGTGTTTTATTCCTCTTATACCAAAGCAGTTTCCCAGCAATTACTTAAAAACAACACGTCGTACTGTTTTTTTTATCCGTTTATAGTTATATTTAATGTTCTGCACAACAAGTTCTCACTTAACAGTCGTTCCCTTGTTCCACTCACCATCCTGTCTTTTGAAGTTAAAAAAAAAAAAAGAAACCGCAACGAAGCGTAAACTCCTCTGTCCTTAAAACCTCTGACTGCTACAACGCGCTAACACTGGAGACTCCTTCCTTAAACGTTACATAAACGTCTCCTTACAGAACAACGATCAAACGCGTTTTTTTAACGCCGAGTGTCCGTCGTGTTCAGGGTCCCGGAGAACGAGCTGTTACTATAGAAACCATAACGTATTAGAACGAGCGCCTTAATGTACAGTGTATAAAGACGTGATTAGCAGCTGCGCTACTGTCAGACCTGCTGTTCTAGAAGATTAATCAACACCTTCTGACCAATCAGAGTCCAGAACTCAGCAGCAGGAGACACTGTGGGATAGACTGATATAAACATGATCATCTGTAGCATGACGTTGCCTGCAGATGACATCATGAGAAGAAGAAGAAGAAGAAGAAGAGGACAGAGAGCTCCAGATGAAGCTCGTGTACACAATGCCTCACTCATGGCGGACAGAAAGTTCACGATTCACGCGTGCGAAAGCGCCGTTGGAGTCTCCGTTACCGAGAGTATCTCCGAGTATCGGAGAACGTTCCGGCTCAAACAGATCATCGTGAATGTCATGTGAATGTCACGTGAAAACCGGACGTGTCATCTCAGCACGATATGGAGAGCGCTCCGTTCTCCATACGGGAATCTCCACAAACTCCACTGTAGGTCAGATGTTGGACGTGTAAACGTCAACGGAACTCTGAAACTTCTCCGCACCTTCACGGAAGTCCAAATCAGCCGTGTAACAGTGTATCACGCTCTCTGTTTTTGGGTCACTCTAACACCGCTTGGTCTTTATTGACTTTCTTGCTGCAGTTTGTTTCTTCGACCTCGTGTCAGTTCACGGCTGAATGTGTGTGTGTGTGTCCTGGCAGGAGGATCACACACTCACAGGGGGTCTGTTGTGACTCTGCTTCTCCTCCAGAAGGCCGAAAGAGCTTCCTCTGTCAAATTCAACCCCCATCGACACACTCGACACTCCCGTCAGATTAAAACACACACACACACACACACACACACACACACACACACACAACAAACAGAACCACAAATTCTTTCCTTGCAGATGAAAAGAGGCAAAAACAGAAACTTCCTTTTACGGCACACGGATGATGGAAACTGTCCTGATCGGGTCAAAGAGTTTATGGAAGACTTTCCCATATTCCTTGCTTTCTCCTCTCCTCTCTCTCTCTCTCTCTCTCTCTCTCTCTCTCTCGTACACACACACACACACACACACGCACACACACACACACGCATGCACAAACAGCACAGATGCTGCTCCAGCACTTGATCATTAAGCAATGCACCAACTGTTGGAGATAATGCGGTGCCAGCTCCCATTCTGCTCCACTCTGCCTCCCTCGAGAGTGGTCGCTCCCTACACTCCTCCACACACACACACACACACACACACACACACACACACACACACACACACACACACACACACACACACACACACACACACACACTACATCTGGAATGTGCCAGACCTGCCCTCTGCTCCTTTTTACCTGGAAGAGGTGAGGAATTTCCATCATGTTTGTGTGTGTGCATACATGTGTGTCTGTGTGTGTGTGCATACATGTGTGTGTGTGTGTGTGTGTGTGTGTGTGTGTGTGTGTTAAATTCAGAGGAATGCATTGAAAGCTCAATGGCTCGTCACTGAAACATCACAGCTCCAAATCTCATAGAGGGGGATAATAACGAGGTTAGAACGAGGGTCATCTGGGTTGTTTCAAACCACCATTACAAAAGCTGTTGTGAAATTTTTGTCAGTTATAAAAGGAGGAATATTTTCGTGTTTCGACTCCCTAAAATCGAAACCGCTTCCCGTTCGCGCAGAGCCAAAAGACACGCCCTGAACGATCACGCGCTACAATTAACAATGCGATCTTCGACTAAAACAACAATGCGGTTCTGATTTTTTTAAAAATTTTTTAGCATAAACTTCTTAGGATTTATCCCTCGCTTCAACTCGTCTCTACATAAAGAGAGCGATGCAGCGGCGCTTTAGTGTTTTACTCTGTCCAGCTCTCTAACCTGCTCCCAAACATTCACGCCAACACCGTCGTCAACGCCGTCGCCATCTCCATCGGCAACCGCTCGTCAGCCCGTACAAGAATCCAGTGTTTCTTTTTCTTTCTACACTTTATTTCTCGTTTTTAGGATCTATTTAGTTTATAGGATCTGAACTGCGACTTTCCTTCTCAGTTTTCTTTCTTTCTTTCTCAGATTCTCACAACAACCTCTAAACACATCGCTGTAACCGTTTAAACTAAAATCTTCACGTCTATTTTTGAAAACAAACCATCTTGCTCTTCTGGTCATTTCCTGGTTACTAATCAACACTGCAGCTGTAAAAATCAGTAAAAAGTTTTGTCATTGTTTTCCAGATTTGGGCCCCCGCGTCCTCCACTCCTCCTCGGAGATAAAGCGATGAGGGGAAACGATTCAGCCTGGGTGACATTGGAATGAAAACAATAGGCCTTATCAGTCTCCTATTTACATTTTCCCAAGGTCCCCTTTCCCCGACAGCAGGCGATCGGGCCTCGCCGGATCCGAGTCGGCTTCCTCTGGCACGGCTCCGCTCTGGCAGATCGGTGCACGGGGCGCTTGGCGAGCGGAGCTTGGCGTATACCCCGCTGATCTGGAGCCTCTCTTGAGACAGAAAGCAAAACTAGCAGCCATGTGTCCAAAAACACTGAGAGAAAGAGAATTCCTTTACCCAAAACGACCGTAATGCCAGCACCCTTGAGCTAGCCTAGCGTGATTAAAATAAACCCTGTGTTGTTGGTTTGTTTGTTTTTTGTAGCACCCATGCAGCACTCCAGAGATACAGCGCGTCCCTCTTGAAACAAGAGGATTATGCAGCACGGCATGCCTCGTTAGCTAAACCCGTGCTAGCGAAACTTCAAACAATGGGTCTACAAGCTGAAAACGAAACACTCTGATACCCAGCTACAATAATTTTAGCACTCTGTTACTAGCCTAGTGAGCTGAAATGAACTCTCTGAGCTTTTCTAGCATGTGTCTTGGAGATTATAGATGCTGCTAGCAACAAAGTTAGACTAGCGCTAGCAATAAAAAAGTGAGAGACTTCAATGCACAAAGCTACAAAGCTTCATTTTAGCGTTCTATCACTAACCTAAGCGTGTTGGGGGGTGCACAGCTCAAAACACTCGCGTTAAAGTTAGACTATCACTAGAGAAACTTTATTCAATGTCTCTGCAAGCTGAAAAAATGCTAGCAAAACCTCAGACAGCGTGCATACAGACTAAAAAATAGCCGTGTAGCTTTTCCTCAGCTCAGAACGGGAATGGATCTTCCTGCTGCTAGCATGAAATCTAGACTAGCGCTAGAAAAACTCGCCTGCAAAATGGGAAGATTAATAATAATTAAAGCTACACTAACGCCAGTCAGAGAGGATTATGGATCCGCACACCTCCCTGTCGTTCTAGCGTGACAGCTAGGAACATCCTCCCGTTTTAGCTGTGGAGGTACACGGGCCAAACCACCATGCGGCGTGTCTCTTTGACACCTAGACAAACACTCCACGCCGCACTTGGATGGATCTAACCGCTATCGGCTAACCAATCTCTGCTAAAAAACCTGCCGCAACAGATACGCTCTCATCCGCAGATCACTCGAAGGAAAAAAAACACGCACCCAGGGCAAAAGATAGAGCAAACACGGCCTTAAAGACATAAAACGGAAGAGTGACGGCACTCGTAAATCTCAGCGTGTTTTCTGTAAACGGAGATCTCAGCACCTGGTAAGAAACCACAGCCAAAACGTCTTGTTTAACAAAAGCAACAGAATGAGAGAACACACACACACACACACACACATGTACACTTGGTGTAAACAATGATCACTTTGCTCAGGGGGGGGGGGGTGCCAAAATTTTTATATAAAAAGAAGAATACATCCCAGAAACATTTGGAAGATTTTATTTGATGATGTTCGCTGTACATGGTGCTGATCTCTTGCTAGCAGACGTCTTTCGCTAATTTTTCATTTCGGCTTTGAGCCGAGTGAGGCGATTTGATGATATCACATGATATCGGTGCGTAATAAAATAAATAAAACACTCGGGGTGTGCTGTTACAGGAAAATAATCAACAAAACATGGTTACTGTTACCACCTACAAAGTTCACGGCTTTCCAATAACAGCACGTCCCCACGTGGTTTATTCCTCACTGCACTTTTACAGTTTTACAAAACGATTACAGTTCTCTATTTAATTAAAGAACATTTCGTACTTTTTTATCCGTTTATAGTTACATTTAATTTAACGTCTGCGAAACAAGTTAGCTCCTGTTTTTACTACTACAGTCGTTCCCTCACCAGCCTCATGAAGTTCATGAGACACAAAAAAAAACATAGAGAAAGCGCTAAGAAGTGTAAAATCCCCTCCTGACACTGGAGACTCCTTCCATTAAATATTAAATAAACATCTCCTTACGGAAAACTGCAACATACTCAGGTATTTTTATTTATTTATGTACAGTATATATATATATATATATATATATATATATATATATATATATATATATATATATATATATATATATATATATATATATATATATATATATATATATATTATACAGACACACACACATGTCTCTGTGAATGAGCTGTTACTATAGAAACGGTAATCCATTAAGTTATGAAAACGTCCAGTTTTTAAAATGTTTTAAGAACGTTTTTTCTTGTTTACGTGAACGTTAGAGAAAACACCAATGGAACGTTCCGTTTGATCATTTTGCAAACGTTGAGAGAACGTTATTTCGGAATGTTCTCAGAACATTCAAAACATCCCGTTTTGTTTTTTTTGTTTTTTAATGTTTTGAGAACGTTTTTAAAGACAAGATAACTTTAATCGAACGTTCTATTAACGTTACTGGAAGAACGTTCGTTCATGACGGTGATAGAACCTTGTCAGAACGTTAGCTAAAGCTGGGTAGTTACATTGATGATAAAGTGTACTTTTATACCAATGGTCTTATTAATTTCCCTAGGTTTCCTGGTTAAAACGGCAGTTTATTGTTCACTCGTGTTACCGAATATCGTGACAGATTATCGTGATATGATATTTTTGTCATATCGACCAGCTCTACTCGACATGACCTTGTACTATAAAAAAACATCATTTCATCTTCAGTCTTTCTCTCTTTATTTATCCATGTCACAGTGCAGATGATGCTTCTGAGTTGGAATTGAGAGAGAGAGAGAGAGAGAGTGTGTGTGTGTGTGTGTGTGTGTGTGTGTGTGTGTGTGTGTGTGTGTGTGTGTGTGTGTGTGGGTCCATCCCAATGACTCGTGCCCCGTGGCGTGATGCCAGCACATCTGCCATTGCCCCCAGGCCTCACACAGCCGTCGTAATCCCCTCTACAGGAAGCTGCCCTTCCTCATCAATCCCTCTCTCTGCTGAACAAGAGATGGAGAGAGAGAGAGAGAGAGAGAGAGAAGTAGAGAGTGAGAGAGTGGATTACTTCACTCTATTCCTCTCTACACTTCTTCTCTCATAGTTGGATATTGTTCTCCGTAAGCATGAATTGTACATTGTGTGTTTTCCCACAGAGTCCCACTGACTTCCTGCAGCTTTCCCACTTTTTTTTTTTCTCATTTAAGCTCTTGTTAGTTCATCTAGTGCACGATCTAAAAAGCACCGATAATATTCACGTCTACAGAAACTCAATTCTAACACGATAAAGGGGGGGAAAATCTATTCATTCATTACGATATGGACAGTATAACGTTACATCACGCAGAACTAAACCAGATGTAAACACACAGTTCACACATCTGTTTAATGAAATCTGCTAATACACACCGTCCTGTGTGACTCCCTAAATATATTTTCTTCACCTTCGGATTTGCAGGCGGAGGAGAAAAAATATTATTATTATTATTATTATTATTATTATTATTATTATTATTATTATTATTATTATAGTAAACAAAATAATAATGTTCAATCTTTTCCTCCTCTCAAACCTGACTATCATCAAGGTATCAAAAAATAATAATAATAAAATGATAACTCTGAGCCTGTCTTCCCAAAAACACGTCACATTACGGAAATAAAATGCTTCATCACTTTAAAAAAAAGGAGCAACTTTAAACACGTGACCAAGGATTGTTCGGGTCAAAAAAACAAGATGGCAGACATCATGATTATTAAGACATTATGACGTTATCAGATCAGGTTTAAGCGTGCTCAAAAATGTCCACATTTCTAATGGACCTAGGAATTTAAAAAAAAAAAAAAAAAAAAAAGAGAGAGAGAGAGCAAAAACGTCGAAAGAGCGGGATTAAGTAAAAAAAAAAAACAAAAAAAAAACCCCGACTAAGCACCGTTTTCCAGTTCGTGTGCAAGCCGTTCCTCGACGATCGGGCCGGATTTATTCCCGAATTCTGCCGTCCAAGCCTTTCCTTTTTTCCCCCTCCTTTAAACAATACCAATACAACAGTAAATCAAAAAGTCTTTCTCTTTCCTCGTCTTGTCATAAAAACAAACTAGAGGCACAGATTAACAAAAAAAATAAATAAAGAAATACACACAGAGAGAGAGAGAGAGAGAGAAAGAGAGAGAGAGAGAGAGAAAAGGAAAACTGCAGGCGCACACAAAACGTTTGGAGGGGGAATCTTCTGAATGTCTTAATCACAGAGCGACTAAAACAAGACTCCATCATCATCACAAAATGAGGGTGTAATAATTACAAGAGGCAGACAGGAAAGTGAAACGGCAAAAAGGAAACATGTTTTGTCACTCCCGTCAGCGAGCCTGCAGACAACAGCTGTTAGCGGCGACGGCATCGCGCAACGCTCCTGAAGTCTCCATAATCACGCTGTTATTGAAGGGAGGACAAAAAGGGCACTAATTGCAAGGGAGCAATCTAAACGTAATAGGTTACACACCCGGGCGACGACGCACAATGCTCACCGCTAAAACCGAGAGTCAAAAACATACAGAGAGAGAGAGAGAGAGAGAGAGAGAGAGAGAGAGAGAGAGAGAGAGAGAGCGCATCTGGATAAAGAACTCCACTACAACACGGTGTACAACACTGCGTCGCTCATTTTCTGCCAATTACCCTCCCTCCCTGTCAACAGTTTTAATAACCTCTATCATTTCCAGAAGATTTTTTTTTTCTTTCTTTCTTTCTTTTTCTTTTCTTTCTTTCTTTTTTTTTTTTTTTTTTTTTGCCTCGGTTAAATAATTTCGTCTCTTTAATATGCAAATGCGCCTTTTGGCATGCATGGGTGAAGAGGCTTCGGCTTCTTGAGACGTGTCAGTACAGTGTGGAGCACCTGCACCTTGGGGAAGGCTTGATTTAATTGACACCTAATACTGTTCATTATTCCACTTAGTGAACACCTCAGTTAGTCACCTGTAGGTCTCTGAGAACCCCGGCAGCCGTTTCCGCTTGTCAACAGCTTGTAAAAATAGATCCTTAAAGATTTAGAAGAGGGGGGGAAAAAAAAAAAAAGAAAAGGAAAAACACAGGAAAAGAAACTCCCAAAACGTCTAAACCTGTATCTCGTTTTCATCTTAAATGAATGTTAAATATTTTTCAAAATGGAGACACACACACACACACACACAAAAATAAACAGCACTAACTTTTAATTTGTACTTCCTTAATCGCAAATATTCCTAAAAGCGCTAAATCCTAAATGAGATGTGTAATTCAAAGCAAAACCATTTCACTGTAATAACAGGTCTGGAGCTGCAGTCTAATTGTAGCTCTTGGGTCAAAAGTGAACAAAGGCACGCACAGGTACACTTTTCTTTCTTACTCTATATATATATATATATATATATATATTTGTTAGTCCTTCCGGCAGAATCTAGATCCCTTAAGGATTCTCTGTGTTGTCTTTCTCATTGAAGTGAAAGTGTTTCCCTATCAGAAAGGCTTCCGAGGGGTTCTTCGGCTAGATAAGGATTCTTGGCTTCCTAAACGGGTTGGTTGAAGATATGGACACGATGTTCTTTGGTTACTAGATTTCCCAGCTTCCCAAAATGGTTCTTTTTAGGCACATTTCTGAAAAGGAAACCAAAAGAAAAAGAAAAAAAACACTTAATTGGTTAGTTAAAGGTTCATAGCTTCCTAATTGGGTTCTTCTTGCAGCCCTACACTGTTAGAAAAAAATAAATAGATCAAGATCACTTTCTGTTCTTTCTGGTTGAAGTTGAAACAAAGGCATCAGAAAGCCTTCCAAGTAGACAGAGGGTTCTTCAGTGGGCTCTTTGGTAACATAATGATTCTTGGCTTCCTAAACAGGTTCCACTTGCAAATTTACACTCTTAGAAATAAAAAATAAAAAAATAAAAAAATGTAATAAACTTAAAATCTAGATCCCTTAAAGATTCGCTGGCTCGTCAAAGTGGAAACATTTCCTAGTGAGAAAGTCTTCCAAGTACATAAACACTTCTTTAAGGGGTTCTTTGGTCCGTTAAGGAATTTCTAGCTTCCTAAAAGGGTTCCACAGAGGAGGAAATCTGAAAAGATTCCCAGCACATTCCCTTTAGAAAGCTTGACCTCTGATGAACCCTTGAGAAACCCATTTTCCGAAGAGTATCACCGGTCAGGCCATGACTACGAGCCCTGACCTGGCTGAACGAGACCTGTGCGCGTCAGGCGTGTATGAATTAACCGCTCTCGAGAGCACGCTCGACACGTGACCTCTTCACAAATCCGTTTTAGTGCAACGCTAATCAAGCCTTGAATTATTAATGTGGATCAATTCATGCTAACAAAACCTGCGACAAAGAGCCAGTTCGTTGGGAAAGGGACGAGACTGGAGGAATTCTTCTCAGGCACTGATACACAGAGGAGATGGATGTAATTGAAGATAAAGCTGGTGTAAGGAACCGTTTTAAGATCCTTTAGATCATCAACTGCCGGACAGTGGCCCGGTTTCTGTGGACCGAACCAAGTACTTTCACTGTAGTAAAAAAAAACTGCCCATAGTCCAGCGAGTAAAGGCGGCTAATCGACAAAGGAAAGTTCTCAGAGTCTTTGCAACACAAGTTAACGTACGCTCACCAAAGACACCAACGATCTCTGCTACTTTCATTCAAGCTTTCTTTTTCTACACAATGTCTCTATACACATTTATGACAGGATAAAATGGCTATACGTTCCATTTTCTTGCATCAATCAGTCAATGGGAACTAACTGAGAGTGGGAAGTTGTGAGTGGGGAACTAAAGAAACGTTGGACCACATGACCAATAGGATTGGTCCAAGGAATCATTTGAGACAGTCGTTTGTGTTTGTTGGTTATAATTTGCATATAATTGTGAAAATCTCAATTTAAATGCTACTGTCGCTGTAATTGTACGTACGAAGAAAATAAACGTCACCTGTCAGCATGAAGCGCCAGTACAAAACAAACAATCACTTCAGGTTGTCTTTATTTATCTCTAACGGTTAAGTATCAAAGGTGTTAAAATCACTGGGATTTTGTGAGCAAGGGATTTCACGTAGCTGGATCTTCACCCATTTTAGTCGAATACCCCTGATTTAAGGTGTTACTCTGAACGTAGGATTAAAGTCGCAATTAATCAAGGATGCCGTCTGAAGATCCGAAGCCACAGGTGAAGAAGACAATTAAACACTCGAGAATAAAGGTGAAGAAGCATATTTGATGAGAATGTTGGCTGTTGTTTTTGGGGTTTTTTTTCTCGACACTGGTTAGACAGAGTGCCAGCTAACTTCCCCTCCAACCCGTTCCACCTCTTCCCTCTTCTCAGATGCCAATGCCATCTCCTGATCTCCTCAGGAGGGGCTCTCTGGCTGTCCGATGTAAAGCCTTTACATGTTTATATGAAAGAACGGCGCTGAATTATAAATGTCGAGCAAGACCAAGGCCAGCGTTTTCTCAAGGCAGCTGTCCAGAATGAAGACTCGAAGATTTGGCCTGGAGATTAAAAACTCCCCGAACTCCAGAGTCTTGCTTTCCCTTCAGCAAAGGGAGAAGAAAGGCAAAAATTAAATAAATAAATAAAACAAAGTTAGTTAAAAGAGCAAGAAAGATTGCAAGGAAGAAGTACAGCTTGAGGAATCTTGGGCGGGGGGGGGCGGTGTCAGGAGGAAGGAGCGATAAAAAAAAAAAATCTAATCAAAACTTAGCGAACAGAGATAAGGAGCCAAGATAAGGCCATACTATGAGCCCCCAGAACTGCAATCTCCACTTTAAGCTGGAGAGTGGCAGCTGGCAGAACAGCTGGCGAATAGGATTAATGTCAGAAGAATGAAATAAAACTCAACATATGTCCGAGCCCGAGGTGGCAGGACTGTGCGTGATTGCGCCCCGATGGACGCCATGTGTACAGCTCGGCAGTTCTCCCCGCTCCACAAGGTCACTTTTAAAGAAAAAAAAAGACTAAGACTATTTAATGCTTGGATAACAAAATGAACTTTCTCTCGCTCTTTCTCTCCGTCTCTCTCGCTCTCGTGCTCTCGTCTGTCTGGTTTTTCTTGGCAGATGCAGCTCGCTACGTTCTGTTCATGGCACGGCTCGTTAAGGTTCGTCTATAATGAGCTCAACCTTTCCACTAAATGGGAAAAAATTAACAGAGAGAGAAGGAAAAAAAAAAAAGAGTACAAAAAAAAAAAAAAACAAGCATCCCGTCGATGATATTCTCAACGCAATATCTGTGATCCAAGACATAGGAACTCGTTTCTTTTCGTGTGTTTGCTTGAAAATTTGATCACTGTGCCGTTTTAATGAAGAGAAAGAAAGAAAGAAAGAAAGAAGGAAGGATCGAAAAAAGAAAGAAAAGAAAAAAAGACCAAAAACATATATGAATGTAGAAAAAGTTGTGAAAGAAAGAAAGAAAGAAAGAAAGGAAAGAAGGGATGAAGGAAGGAAGGAAGGAAGGAGTGAAGGGATGAAGGAAGGATCGAAAAAAAGAAAGAGAAAAAAAGACCACATGCATATATAAATGTAGAAAAAGTTGTGAAAGAAAGAAAGGATGAAGGAAGGAAGGAAGGAAGGATCAAAAAAAAAGAAAGAAAGAGAAAAAAGACCACAAACATAATAAATGTAGAAAAAGTTGTGAAAGAAAGAAAGAAAGAAAGAAAGAAAGAAAGAAAGGATGAAGGAAGGAAGGAAGGAAGGATCAAAAAAAAGAAAGAGAAAAAAGACCACAAACATATATAAATGTAGAAAAAGTTGTGAAAGAAAGAAAGAAAGAGAGAAAGGAAAGAAGGGATGAAGGAAGGAGTGAAGGAAGGAAGGAAGGAAGGATTGAAAAAAGACCACAAACATAATAAATGTAGAAAAAGTTGTGAAAGAAAGAAAGAAAGAAAGAAAGAAAGAAAGAAAGAAAGAAAGAAAGAAAGAAAGAAAGAAAGAAAGAAAGGGATGAAGGAAGGAAGGATTGAAAAAAGACCACAAACTATAAATGTAGAAAAAGTTGTGAAAGAAAGAAAGAAAGGGAGAAAGAAGGGAAGAAGGCTGCTGATATTCTCTGGAAACGCAGATGTGATCTGAGACGACAAAACAAATCTATTTTCTTTACTTCTGAAGGTGCGGCTAAAAATAAAAAAGACAGAAAGGACGAGCTCTTTCTTACAGAAACTTTGTGCGGCGCTGATGAGAGGTTTCGGTATCCGTGTAGACGAGCACTAAGCAGAGACGTGTGGACTTCATTTTAATTTATAATTTCCATTTGATGTCGGTAATCATTAGAGCCCACACACTGTAATAAATTATAATAATTTCACAGAAGAATTAAATTAGGGGGTATCTCACCGTGCAGCCAGTTTCCTCACCGGCTACCCTGCAATCTAACTGTCACAGACAAACTCTTCTGCTAATCAATGCTCCAAAACATTCACATTTATTCATCTATGTTAAATTAATAGAACTGTGTGGATAATGTCGCTTAGTGCGATCAGGGCTGCGCAGTGATTTACTAAATGAATGGGTTCCGCGGACAAACCCAGACTGAGAGAACCCTCATGAATAGACTCAGATTTGCGGTGAAGCCAAGTGTCAGCTCCAGTCACTGAAACTTTACTTCATCTTAAAGGCCGGGACTCGACATGCTCGAGCGCTCCTGCCTGAAACCGAGCCTCGTGCCGACCGCATGGTCTGATGATCCGATATCACAATTAAAAGAGTTAAAAACACACACAGCTCTCACATCTGAAACCAAATGATTTTTAAACTGTGGATTTCATTCGATGTTTTTAATGAAATTACGAGTAAGTGTCCTCAAGTGCAAATCTCGTTAATTCTGTTATAGTTGGGAAGGAAGGAGGAAGATGACGGGCGAGAATTTAAAAAATGAATTATTGGGTTGTGTTTACGATGCCATGCGGTGGGTTGTGTTTACGGTTCTGTTCGGTGGGTTCTGTTTACGGTTCTGTGCGGTGGGTTGTGTTCACGGTTCTGTGCGGTGGGTTCTGTTCATGGTTCTGTGCGGTGGGTTCTGTTTACGGTTCTGTGAGGTGGG
The DNA here is from genome assembly GCA_023630585.1 of Cranoglanis bouderius. Taxonomy (NCBI): domain Eukaryota; kingdom Metazoa; phylum Chordata; class Actinopteri; order Siluriformes; family Cranoglanididae; genus Cranoglanis; species Cranoglanis bouderius. The sequence continues at coordinate 1,478,889 of CM042567.1, forward strand.
TTGTGTTTACGGTTCTGTGCGGTGGGTTCTGTTTACGGTTCTGTGCGGTGGGTTCTGTTTACGGTTCTGTGCGCTGGGTTGTTTACGGTTCTGTGCGGTGGGTTGTGTTTACGGTTCTGTGCCGTGGGTTCTGTTTACGGTTCTGTGCCGTGGGTTCTGTTTACGGTTCTGTGCGGTGGGTTCTGTTTACGGTTCTGTGCGGTGGGTTCTGTTTACGGTTCTGTGAGGTGGGTTGTGTTTACGGTTCTGTGCGGTGGGTTGTGTTTACGGTTCTGTGCGGTGGGTTCTGTTTACGGTTCTGTGCGGTGGGTTGTGTTTACGGTTCTGTGCGGTGGGTTCTGTTTACGGTTCTGTGCGGTGGGTTCTGTTTACGGTTCTGTGCGCTGGGTTGTTTACGGTTCTGTGCAGTGGGTTGTGTTTACGGTTCTGTGCCGTGGGTTCTGTTTACGGTTCTGTGCCGTGGGTTCTGTTTACGGTTCTGTGCGGCGGGTTCTGTTTACGGTTCTGTGCGGTGGGTTGTGTTCACGGTTCTGTGCGGTGGGTTGTCTTCACGGTTCTGTGCGGTGGGTTGTGTTCACGGTTCTGTGCGGTGGGTTCTGTTTACGGTTCTGTGCCGTGGGTTCTGTTTACGGTTCTGTGCGGTGGGTTGTGTTTACGGTTCTGTGCGGTGGGTTGTGTTTACGGTTCTGTGCGGTGGGTTGTCTTCACGGTTCTGTGCGGTGGGTTGTCTTCACGGTTCTGTGCGGTGGGTTGTGCTCACAGTGTCAGGGTTATGGTTGAGCATATGGTTGGTTATACATGAGCTACAGTACCAACAGCACCAAGAGTTCCTCCTAGTTCCTGTTCCTCATTCTGGGTTGTCATGTGGTTCTTCTCCCTCTCTGTTTTGGATGTGAGCTCACAGGCTGAGCGATTCGAGATGCACAGTAACCATAGCACTTCAAAAGGTTAAGAATTCCCATTCCTAGGAAGTTCCCTCGATATTCCGCCTCTAAGAGACTCAATGGCCCTTTGTTCTGCCCGAAGCGCTGCAACAATCACCACCGCTTTCCTCTTTAAACTGAACTGTACACAGCAAAGCATGCTGGGAGAACTGAGCTACCTCACACAGAGCTCCAAAACACCATGAGGAGAGAGAGAGAGAGAGAGAGAGAGAGAGAGAGAAAGAAAGAAAAGTAAAAACTTTACAAAGTAGAAAGGAAAGGAGTGTGTTAATGGTTTTATTAGAGTGTGGTGATGAAGGTCACTCCTCTTCTTCCTCAGACACTCTGGGGAAGTGACAGCCGTGTGAAGTGCCTCACTACCAAAATCACTAATTGCAGCAGCATTATGCTAAGTGGTGCTGGAGTTGTAGGGAAAAAAAAGAAAAGAGGAGAAAACTCGCTCTATCCATCCATCAATTCATTAATTATAATCCAAAGCCATAATCTGAAGCTATCATTGGAACATGATGACGTGTAATATATGACAGGGTCTTAAAGCATATTAACCACTCGACCTGAGCAACTTCAAATTATACGTGAGAATGAGAGAGAAAGAGAGAGAGAGAGAGAGAGAGAGAGAGAGAGAGAGAGAGAGAGAGAGAGAGAGAGAGAGAGAGAGAGAGAGAGAGAGAGAGAGAGATGATAATTACAGGCACCCGAGCCACAGAGCTGGCAGCGCAGTAAAACACACTCGTATCTGTTTCTTCTGACATTTCATCTCATGTTTCTGCAGCATGTGAGCTTTATTGGGACAAAAAAAAAAAAGACAACGATGAAAGACAGAGACGTTTGTTTTTATCGCAGACGATTAAACGACGCCTTTGTTCGAGTCCGAGACGTCACAAATGTGTGTGAAATATCCATGTCTGGAACACGAGAGACAGGACGAGACGAGAGGAGAGGAGAGAAGAGACAAGGGGAGAGGAGAGGAGAGGAGAGACAAGGGGAGAGGAGAGGAGAGGAGAGACAAGGGGAGAGGAGAGGAGACAAGGGGAGAGGAGAAGAGAAGAAAGGAGAGGAGAGGAAAAGAGACAAGGGGAGAGGAGAAGAGAAGAAAGCAGAAGAAAGGAGAGGAGAGGATAGGAGACAAGGGGAGAGGAGAGGAGAAGAGAAGAAAGGAGAAGAAAAGAGAGGAGAGGAAAAGAGAGAAGAGGAGAGGAGACAAGGGGAGAGGAGAAGAGAAGAAAGGAGAAGAAAGGAGAGGAGAGGAGAGGAAAAGAGAGGAGAGGAGACAAAGGGAGAGGAGAAGAGAAGAAAGGAGAAGAAAGGAGAGGAGAGGAGAGGAGAGGAAAAGAGAGGAGAGGAGACAAGGGGAGAGGAGAAGAGAGGAGAGGAAAAGAGACAAGGGGAGAGGAGAGGAGAAGAGAAGAAAGGAGAAGAAAAGAGAGCAGAGGAGAGGACAGGACAATGGAAGAAAGAAAGAAAGAAAGAAAGAAAGAAAGAAAGAAAGAAAGAAAGAAAGAAAGAAAGAAAGAAAGAAAGCCAAGTTTAAAAAACAGACAAAAACACTAATAATAAAGATGAGGTGTGAGAGGAAGGAAGGAAGGAAGGAGAGAAATAGGATAATTTGAGAAAAAAATTAAGGAATTAAGAAAGGAAGGAAGGAAGGAATGATTTAGAAGAGAAATTGGATAATAGGAGAGAAAAGGAAGAACAGAAGAAAAGGAAGGAAGGATTTAGGAGAGAAATTGGATAATGGTAGAGAAAAGAAAGGAAGGAAGGAAGGAAGACAAGAAAAAAGAATGAAAAAAGAAAACCAACAATAAAGAGCAACAAGACAGGTCTGGTGTGTGTGTGTGTGTGTGTGTGTGTGTGTGTGTGTGTGTGTGTGTGTGTGTGTGTGTGTGTGTGTGTGTGTGTGTGTGTGTGTGTGTGTGTGTGTGTGTGTGTGTGTGTTACTATTTTTGAAAGCAGTCAGATGACTGTTGTCACTTTTGTCTGGTATTTTGTGGGAAATACCTGTGAGCTGAACCCAAGCAGTTCGATGTGTGTGTGTGTGTGTGTGTGTGTGTGTGTGTGTGTGTGTGTGTGTGTGTGTGTGTGTGGGTGTGTCTGTGTGTGTGTGTGTGTGTGTGTGTGCAGTGATGTAAGGGTTCATTCTTAATCTCTCTGTTTTTAATCTACAGAAAGGCCGGCCGGTGCTAATGCCATACGGGGAGCTCCCGTTCCACAATGACAGATTTAGGGCTCATTAATGGGGCGGCCTGCTGTTCCTCGGTGTCAGCATTCCCTGTGATTCGCTGTGCTATTTCAAACACTGAGGGTCACATAAAACAGCAGCTAATTAAAAACCCTCAGACCACTCTGTAACCCAACAACCCGCTCCTGGCCTTCAGGACACCCGGCCACTCTCATCGGGTCTCTGAAGGTCTGTCATTCAGGTCCTTCTGAAAGTCGGATATTTGCTCATTTGGATGATGATTTTATCTGACACTGACACAGGAAACAACTGAGGATCCTGCTTAGGAACCGACCCAGGATTGGAAATCATGACCTTCTGATCAGAAGCCCAAAGCTTTAACCACTGAGCAACACCCTGAGCATGTTCTACATCTTGTAGCAAATAAAATGATAAAACTTCTCTTCCACATTTAGCATGTAGGACTAAAAGCACTTTTCTGCTGGAACATAACAAATCCATCATCACACACCAAACCAAGTACCACATTAGGGTAATTTTCTTGCAAGAAAGATACAATGAGAAACAGAAAGAAAGAAAGAAAGAAAGAAAGAAAGAAAGAAAGAAAGAAAGAAAGAAAGAAAGAAAGAAAGAAAGAAAGATACAGTGAGAAACAGAAAAAGAAAAAAACAAACAAACAAACACTTTTAACACAAATACAATCTGTACTATTATTAATAACTGAGAAGATGAGAGAAACAGAAAAAGAAAGAAAGAAAGAAAGAAAGAGAAAGATACAGTGAGAAACGGAAGAAAGAAAGAAACAGAAGAAAGAAAGAAAGAAAGAAAGAAAGAAAGACTATTAACACGAATAAAATCTGTACTATTAGTAATAATGGAGAAGATAAGAGAAACAGAAAAAGAAAGAAACAGAAGAAAGAAAGAAAGAAAGAAAGAAAGACTTTTAACACAAATAAAAGAAAAAAGAAAAAAGAAAGAAATTTTGAAAAATGCTACAGCTGTATCCTAAATTTAGCTACATAATAAGTGAAAATAGTACTGTACCATTTAGTATAATATTTAATAGAGTATTTATTATAATATTTATTATAATATTTAGTATGCAGTTTTTTACAGTAGTGTTCTGTGGGAAATGATGTCACAACGTCACAAGCTCCAGAGACAGAGCAGGAACCGTACTGTCCGGTGGAAAAGCAAAGGTCTCAGATCTGGATCTCAGTACTATTGGATTCACACTGCCTCACACTGCCTCACACTGCCTCACACATGAGTTTTAACCCCTACTTCTCTGGTTCTGTGTTTAAGCGGCGGCGTATCGAGCGCTCTGCGAGAGTCCTGTCAGCTGCAGCTGAGGAGCAGAAGCACCTACGGCGAAGGAGGGGGACAAACAGGGCTCTGTTCACGGCTCCTGGCTGCGTCCTGCTTCCTCCTATCTGGATAGCTCCAGCTTCATGACAGAGCCTTGGGAAGGGAGGAGGCACAATGGAGGCGTTGTGTTGCCTTCCTGTACGAGAGGGGTCGACGAGGCAGGGTGGGGAGGTGGCGTTTTGGGGGGGGGACCGAGTCAACAGCTGAGCTGGAGAGGGAAGATGGCTCCTGGAATGCTCCTGAGCAGTTGCTACTGTCGACTAATGGCAACCCGAGTCGGTGCGGGAAGGCGATAGGGCCTCAAAGAATGGCACATTGAGGCAGGAGCAGCTGCCTCTTTTGTCATCCGCAAAGGCGAAGTGCTCTATTTAGAGCAGGGGATTCTGGGTTTGGAGGCCCTGCTGAGTTACCAAAGGGGGGGGGGGGGGATAGGGAGATTAAAGCCTCATGGTTCTGTCCACAGGACGTAATGGTGCTTTCACATACGCAGCGTTTAGAATCGTTTAGAACCCTGGTACATTTTCCTCTTTGGCGCACTCAGTTTAGAAGCCAAAGACACAGCAAACCCAGTCTGATCGAGACGGTCTCACTTCACTTCCTAATGATAAAGTGATTCAATTCGGAATCGACTCACCTGCAGGAAGTGAATCCAACAGGCAGTGATCTCAATGTCCGGATGATTTTGTGATTTCTGTGTACACTTGGTAAAGGTTTGTTTAACTTGTTTCCATCATCATATTTCTGACCACTGAATGAAAGAGTTTTTTACAAGGATGTTTTCAGCTCTACACGCACCTCTACACGCACCTCAGACAACTCAGACATTTGATTACGTGCAATTTAAGACCAAACAAATTGCAAACAAGCCAAAAGAATCCCTGATTTGGATGGAGAATAACTTGGTTCTTTTTAAATAAAACAAAAAAGTCCCTCACCTCTTTTCATAGTAAGATGGTTCAAACCTATTAGTCTGATTTTGAACCAGAGAAAAATGTATTCTTCTGATCCATTCAGTTATGTGCAGTGTGAAACCAAATAGCAAATGAACCAAAAGAATCAATCTTTCCCTGATTCGGATTCGGAGTAATCAGTGTGAAAGTGTTAAGTCCTAAGCCTTACTGCAGGAACAGGATGACCTAATCTTTTTTTTCTTCTGGAACCAGGTGTCAAGGAGAGAGCTGCCTCTTCTCATCAGAACTGCTTGTGTTTTTCACGGCATGACAAACTGCCAGGTCCACGCTTTTCCCCTTTACCAGAGGCAGAAGTCTATTTACTGTCTGCTTCACAGACTGACACGAACATTGACCAGAGACTAGAGAGGCTTTTGATCAAGACGAGGCCTAACAAGCCATTCCAGTGGGTGTCTTGTCGGTCTTGGTCGAATAAAAGTGACAAGCCAGGTTCCTGAACGGATACACACCTTCAAACACTCCTCGTCACTAACGTACATTGACACCAGCACTTACACAAACACAAACACACACATACACACACTAATCTAATGCAGGCACTTTTATTCAGACAAGCAGCGCGAGTCAAAGGTGGACAGCAGCGGGCCAACCCTATTAAAGGAAGCAGAGAGAGAGAAGATGAGAGAGGAAAAGGGGTTGAGTGATCTTCGGCCAGTGCTGGTGGACGGAGAGATGCATTTGAAGAGCGCCTCCAAATATTCAGGTTCACTCCGGCGACCGGCCAAGGAATTAAAGAGGGGCCTCGACTTCATTGCATATGCATTGAGTCAAGGGGGCCAGTGCCACGGATCATTACAACAAAGATTCCTATTAATTAGGTGGAATAAACCCAGAGGCAGATGACAAGGAGGCAGGAGGGAGAGAGAGAGGGAGGGCGAGCTGAGAGCTCTCAGTCCTCCGCTCCATTATTTCAACTGAAGCCTTTTCAAAGGGGTCATAAAAATGCAACCTAAATGACACACGGGAAAACAGCTTTCTGCCCCGAGACCATCAATCTCCACATCTCTCGACGATCTGGTTGAAATCGTGCCACGCGAGGAGTGTGGATTATTAACAAAAAGATTATTAGCTAGCAGTCCTGAGTCTTCTGTGCTACTTCTTCACATCACATGGCCCTTGACATGGACATGCTTCCTCTTAAGGTTTCTTCCTCATTAGGGATCTGCATTTCTGTAAATCTTTGTGCACTCTACTGAATGAAACTGCGTTCATGGATGAATATCTCCACGCCGAGCCAAGATAGACCCGTAGTGCGGAGTATTCCAGATGACTGGAGCACCCGAGGGGAGAGGTCACGTAGACCCATGTACACAGCTGCGATTGCGGCTCACCTGCTTCAGAATTAGCCGAGCTCCAGCAGGAGGGTTACTGCAAATATCCCCCGCGCCCCAGAGAGTCGGCCTTGCGTGGGCCGCATCCACTGCACAGAACCCCCTCCTTCCTAATAAACTCATTACGTTTGACTCAATGCACAAAGCTCCAGGTGTACAGAAAGCGTCCGTGTCTCTATTCTCCAGCGTCTCCCCATCGTCTTCCATGCACCCCCTCGGAGAAGCTAGGGTTACCGCGCACAGAGAAAACGTTCACCCAGGCCACAGTAGCAACTGTTCCTCCTGTCACACGGGTCACCCGGGGTGGCGTAATTCACTCGCTCCTCGACAGGGCCGCCAGTCTCCACCTGTTGCCTCTGAAAAACACTTGGCATTATTTTCCCACACACGCTAAAAGTGGGACGCGACCCTGTCCTTTCACTTTACGGAGCGAGAGGAGAATGCCGGGCCGAACAACTGCTGAAGAATGCTGACACGAGGGATCTCGTCCTACGAGACCGGGACAGGATTTCAGGACACATAATAAAACAAGGCTTTATCTGTCTTAATTTCATTTACACCACAAGTGAAATTGAATTCTGGAATCTGATTGGTCTGAAGGTGTTGATTAATTAATTAATCTCTAGTGCAGCTGCAAATCACAGGTTTATGTTAATGTACTCACTCTGATACCTTATTGTTACTATAGTAACAGATCATACAGGGGATGAAAAAAACTTATGTAAACATTGATCATTTTCTGTAAGGACATGTTTATTTAATGTTCATGGAAGGAGTCTCCGGTGTCAGCGCTTTGCAACAGTCAGAGGTAAAGCAAACGTTCCACATCATTAATTGTAACAATAAAATGATAAAAAAAAATTTTAAAAAGTGCAGTCACATGTCACGTCATTCTGTAATAAACGTAGAAATTGCCTTGGTACAAGAGGAGTAAAACACTTCACGGTGGTCACAGCAACCTCGCTTCATCAAACCAGCCCATTGTTGATTATTTTCCTATAACAGCCATGCATAAGAGAACAGATCGTGTAGCATATTACAGGAAGCGACCGGTAGAAGTGTAAATGCATGGTTGAGTGTTATTGATTTTGTTTAAGTAGTTTTTTTTAATTCATTTTAAACAGGATTAGTGCAGAAACTCAAATGAGGCAACACTGAACGCGCTATTTGTTTTGTCTTATATTTTGGCATTCAGGTATCTGTGCGCATTCTGCATCAGAAAGGAGCGCCTCGTCCCTCTCCGCCACGTATCATTTGAAACGTGTAACCCAGGTGTTCACACAAGCATGGCTGTAAGCACCGGATTAGCAGCTAACGAGCTTTTACCAGGAGCCACGGGCAGGCGATCCTGCCAGAACAAGACTGCTGACTAAGTTGGCAGAGACAAACGCTCTCCGATGCCCAGACTAGGAAAAGCTGCGGGCTTCCTTAACTAGACCCAGTCTGACTCTCCGAGATTCTCGCTGCCGTCCAAACTACTGTACTGCGGGACTGGAAAAATTTAAACTGCATGGCTCGAGTGCATTGTCAGAAATTCCGCTGGCGTTTCAGAGCCAATGAGGCATGGCTGTGCTGACACAAAAAGAAAAAAAAAAACAAAAAACACAGTGGTATTGTGTTGAGCAAGCACGGAGAGACAGAGAATAGGAGCTGTGTCTGAGCCTGCCACTTAATATTCTCAAGAAAAATTATTCGTAAATATAATCAATTCCATTCAAGGCTGGAGTTAGTTGTATAAACAGAAAACAAAAGGGTTTATAGACTCAGAAATAGAAGTACTGAAAAGAGCAGGGTGCGTATATACAGTACATCAGTGTTAAATCGTATTGATTATTAAATCAGTGCATTACATAAAGCTAGCTTAAACTGCTTATGAACCCCACTCAAGGTCACCTTCAATCTGTAATGGATGTTAATTTTTTTTTTTCTTCGCTGCATTCCCTGCATGCTAGTTTATTTCTTCTAAACAAACCCCCCCCCCCACCCCAACCACCCCCCACCCCAGCCCTCTGTTTTCTTTCCCTACTTACGCCTGACATTTTTAACTCTTTGACAAGTGTCGTCTAGAGAGTTCTCCATAAATAATGCATTTTACAATAGCCGGTAAATAAGCGCCAGACACAATCGTTAGGCCCGACTGGCCCTGGAGGAGCTTTTACAGTGAAGGTGACTATTCAGCTTAATGCAGTCCTCCGGGCCTGGGGAGGACATTTTCATTCATTAGAGCGGTCACAAGCACTTAAAGCACTTTAAGGACCTGTTAGACGAGTGGAGGGACGTCAGGATGGAGGGAAAAAAAAAGAGGTGGTGGCGGGGAGGGAGTGAACGAGGGACGGAGGCGATTGGCCACAGGACGGGCCGGGTTCAAAGAAGGCAGAGGCGAGATGACAATCCGGGACCGACTTCCTCGCTGGCCAGTTCTAATAGACCTGATTGAATTTGAGAGCGGTCGACTCTCGGGCTCGCCATACACATATAATTAAGTGTGTGTGCGAGAGAGAAAGAGAAGCGAAGTAATGTCGTATCGACCAACTGCACCACCTTAAATGGTGCTTAATGATAACGTGATATTTATTCGGACATCACAAACGGGATGCTATTAAGGTCCGGACATGTTCTCAAGGCTGCGTGACCTCCTGAACAGGACACGAAAACAAGCAAATTACAGTGAGCTACAATGAGCAGACAGATGGTTCGAATTTAGACCTGAAGACAAAGCTGCAACAGTTGTTCTCCATGCCTTTGTGTCATCTGGCTGTAAGCTAAGCGATGTATTTAGCCTTTTAGCCCGGCCCATCAGTCACGACACAAAGACAACGACTACTTTTGGAGTCACAATAAAAGGGTTAATTCATGCACACACAGCTGCCTGGAACACTAGAGAAAAATTAGCTACCGATCCACAGTAATTTACAGCCACGACAAGCAATCAGAGCACTCAGGAAGCTTCACTCAGCCAACCTTAAGGTCACCGAACCTCTTCGCTCTAACAGTTCAACACCGACGCCCAGAGCGTTTGTGAAACCTCTCGTCTCGCACAAGTCCAGGAACCCATTTCTTCGAGTTTATTTTCAAATGGCGCAAGTGATCACGGCTCGAGGCCGCGTCCGCCGCCGCCTCCGTCTCCATTAAGTCCAGATTAACACAGCTGTACACTAGAAGCTGAAGCACCCTCTCCTCAGCGCACTAAACATACGGCCTTCAGGATTACAAGCCGCACTTGACCACTTATATTTCCACGAGAACCGGCCGCACCAGCTGGGACTCATTAGCATAAGGCCGTAGCAGCATTAAAAACGAGAGCAGGAGCTAATGTGCGTGATGAGACGAGACCTTTATACTGCCGAGAACTTCCAGTCGATCGTGGTTAATCACGGACACGAGCCGGGGGAAATCGCATCAACGAGTCTACAAAACTGGGGGAAAAAGGAATCGCAATGCATACATGATATGTGTGTAATTTACTCGTGTGTATTGTAAACTCAGTAATAATCATTTTCTGTTTTCTAAATCGAATCATGGTTCACAATAACGACGGGATCCGAAGTAATAAACCTTTATGACCCGTCGTCTTCTCGCAAATCAATTCCGAATAAGAAAGTGACATGTTGGGGAATAACAGACAGCCGTACGCTGACGCCGTTTATTAAACGGTGGGTGAAAATATTTTTTCAACCTCTGCCAGACTGCACGAGGCCACCGGCAACTAAGAATAAATTATTACCAAGACTAAGAGAAGAAAACAGGGTGAAAAGTTAGAGAAGGAAAATGATTTTATTTGCATTAAGGTCTAATTTATTCATGTGATGAAGTGTTCCCCAGGCGCTCCAATGAGTCGAGGGAGTCTCTTGGGAGAGGCCTTGTAGTGTGTGTGTGTGTGTGTGTGTGTGTGTGTGTGTGTGTATGTGGTATGTTTGGTTATATTCAGTCATACTTAGTTCTAATTAAGAGTAGAGGCACTATTAAAGCAACTATTCTTAATATTTGTTTTTCCTGACATCCTCCTGGCTCCCGAGCAACATGTTGGTTTAGCTTTGAACGCTGGGAACTGAAATATTAATATATATATATTTATATATATATATATTTTTTTTAAACTGCGCCTGCACCAAATTTCTTATTAGTACAAATACGGCAGTAAAATGTAAAAATGTATTTTAAAATAATCACTAAATAAACATCATGTATGGGACACTTTATATCTCCTACGCAATTTATTAGAGGATAAATAACGTGTATAAACATGATACATGAAAACTTTCACTAATAAACCATGTGTATTAATTTGAGAGATGAATTTTTATAAAATAGTTGTTGTTGTTGTTGTTGTTGTTGTTGTTATGTTATATATTTGTTGTTAACAAATGTAATGTTATTTCTGGCATGTTAGCCTAATATTAAATTAATCACAGAGAAAATTATGATATAAATCTAGACTCTCTCTCCTGTATATCATTAGTGATATTAGACTATTAAAGATGGCAGGAGGAAAGGGGGCGTTTTCTAATTTGCATATTCATGCATATTCATAGCCCCTGACATTATAAGGTGTACAGATGATCCTCGGATGTTTTTTTTTTAATTATTTTTTTTATTATTTTCATGTAGTTTCTTAAAATGACACATGTGGAATGCAAAAACTTTTAGCAAAGTTAGACTGTGCATGGAAAACTAATTAGTGATAAATATTTATCAAATTGTTGCTGTTGTTGTTGTTGTTGTTGTTATGGTAATATATTTTTTTTTTTACATGTTTTCCTGCCGTTATTATTCACAATTTATCACAACGAAAATGTTGATTTAAACTAAAACTTTATCTCTTTCAATCATGGGTGTAAATTTAGTTTCAACATTGTGTGTGTGTGGTTTTGGGGGGGTGGAGGCACTACGAGGCAGCAGTTGGCGATTCCAACTTGTGCAACGGAGGGGAGATATTAGTAATTATATCTGATTTATTATTACAAACTCACAATTGATTCAGAACCCCAATAATGTTACAAAATAAATTACTTCTACATACGTATCAGTTGATCGTGGTATAAATATCGGAGGGGTTGTAATTGCTAGCGAAACTACGCCCCTGCTTTCATGCTATAGACGGTCACGTTAGTAGGGGCGTTTCCTAATTTGCTTATTCATGCATATTCATAGACTCTCACGTTTTACTTACTAGAGTAACGGTATAGAGAAAATCCTCAGATGTTTTTTAAGTAATTTATTGTGTATTAAAATATACATATTTAACAATGTATTATACTGACAGTGTAAATGACACATTTAAGTGTTTATTATACAGATAATTCATTTTAATCAAACGGAATCTCTTGCGCCGGTCGCGTATCAGGTGGGCGAAGAGCAATCCGCGCTGAAAATAAGGGGGACTTATTTTGGTTAGCGGGTGAGTTGAATTTTGCGGAATGAATGCTGTCGTCTGTGCTGAAGAATAAAAAGGTAATGTTCCTGGCGTCGGGTCGCTGGCGTGTGTTTTACGGTCTGAGAGTTTGGCTTGGAGCGGCGAGAGGACCACACTTAAGCCCGAGGTGTAGTGCCACCCACTCTTTGTCACACTGGAGCCCGTTCAGAACAAACTGGAAACATGGCCACGTCAGTCCTCCCAGGTTTGAGTGTGCGCCTTGTGTGTGTGTGTGTGTGTGTGTGTGTGTGTAGAGAAGATGGAGTGTGTATGAAAATGAGAATATAGACGCAGTAAGAAAAAAGGACACTGATATATGCCTGAAGCAGTCCATGCACAGCTTGTGGGATCTTGCTAAAACCATGAATAAGGCACTTGTGCATGAACATGTACAAACACAGATGTCCACATGCATGCACTTACGCTCTCTCTCTTTCTCTCTCTCTCTCTCTCTCTCTCACACACACACACACACACACACACACACACACACACACACACACATGTTGAGGCCTCCCATACCATCTTGCTCTGTCTTTGTCATCTCCTCCAGCTTCTTCTGCTTCAGCGTGTCCACCACGTCGGCCAGGCTCCCTTTGCGGCGCTCCGGCGTTCCGAAGGCGGAGGCTCCCAGCAGGTCACCTCGCTCCCGTGCCCCCTCCTCCGGCTTGTGCGGAGAGGTAGAGTTATTCCGGAAGGAGTAGAGGGAACATACTTTATTGCTGTCTGACTCCTAAAGGAGAAAAACAAAGAGCAAAGAGAGGGGAGAGGAGATTGTTTAGGCCTCAAATCTTTTTCTGAGTGTTTTCCCAGATGCCACAGGGGAAGAGGAAAGGCAACGGTTTGAGGACGTCCGAGTGTCACAAGATAATCAGAAAATCGTTAGATCTTACATTTAACGATAACGCGTTTTTCTTTCTTTCTTCTCTGCGCCACCGCAATTCCATGCTAACGTGTTGCCGGAGTCGGAGTCGGAGTCGGAGCACCGAGCAATTTGCCGGTCCCTCCAGCGGCTGGCTGCTTTTGCGCTGAACCCTGCGGGCACTCGTAAATCTGAGCCCTGTCTGGAGCTGCTGTTGTTTTGCGATCCCACCTGCGCGTGGTTTAGTGGTTAACTGGGCTGTTGTCTGAGATCCCAACACTCACAAAACACTTTCCCTATAGTTAAAGCGTCAGAAGGAATCCTCGTGCCCGTCTAAAATCACACTCGTTTGAGACTAAAAACGTGACGCGAGATAAAAAAATAAAAAATAAAAAAAAAGTTAGTGTGCACTAATAAAACTAAAGCAGCCTGTTCCAGCTCCTCCTGGAATGGCATTGTGAAACACTGGCAGCTCGTGATTGATGAGGGGCAGAGGAACTCAGAGGAAGGAATTCTGGGATGAGTCCAAGAAGAGCACGGGATTGCTCCATCGTACTGTATACGGAGCTGCTTAATCCCTGAAAATATGCAGGAATGTGAAGAGCCGAGAGCTGAGAGTGGAGAGAGGTTAGCAGATGTGCATGCGGAGCAGCCGGTCTCCGTGCAGCGTGGTGCCCCGGGCACAGACGGACAACAGGGCAAGAGGGCACGAGGGCAAGAGGGCGGGGTGATTATGCAGCAGGTAATTCAGAGCGATCGCCTGGCACGGGGGTTTTACACACTACATACACACTCCTTTCTCTTTTAGTTTTTAATCTCCTGTTCACGCTCTGCCGCGATCCAAGCCGTCTCCGCCATCCTATTTAGTCCTCTTTCACAACACAACACCTGTTCCTGTCACGAAACTCTCACTACAACAACTCTGCCAAACTACCCTCCAGCCTGTTGTTAAAAAAATAAAAAACAACAACAACAAATGAATCCATGATTTGCAAATGAAAAACACTCTCAAAGATCAAATGAGCACAATTAATTTTCCCCTCGTTATATGAAGAGAGAATCGGCTTGAGTCTGAGGAGATAGAGGAGAAATTCTTTATATCTTTATAATGCTTTTCCTAATTACACCAATCACACAAAAGCTCTCGTTAATCCAATTACACACGCTGTAATATCGAGCACCTGAGCAACACACCGCATTTACATAAGAGAGAGAGAGAGAGAGAGAGAGAGAGAGAGGAGGAGGAGGATGAGAGACCACCCAGAAATAAACCACTGTGTGTGGTGTGATGAAGTAGAGTTACTGTTAGCACCCTGAAGATGATTATTTTCCCATAACAGCATGTCATGAAGTGTTTTATTCCTTTTATATGAACATAATTTGAAATATATATATATATATATATATATATATATATATATATATATATATATATATATATATATATATATATATATATATATATATATATATATATATATATATTGCTCTCTCTCTTTTCTCTCTCTCTTGAAGTTAATAAGACCAAAGAAAAAACTCCTTCCATAAATGGTAAATTTAACAGAATTTTTAAAATAATAATAATAATAATAATAATAATAATAATAATAATAATAATAATAATAATAAATTATCATTAATGGACTGTCCGCTGTGCAAGTCCCCGTGAATATGTTACTATAGAAACTATAACGTATTAGAACTACTGTCAGTGCGGTCAGAGCTGCTGTTATGGAAAATTAATCAACACCTTCTGACCAATCAGAATCCAGAATTCGACAGCGCTGCAGCATAACCATCTTCAACCAGTGAACAATCAGACGTCTCGTTCTTTAATAAATAAAAATTGCAACGAGGCCAAATACACTTGGAGACTTACTGTTATAGGAAAATAATTTGAAAGTGTCGACACTCCGGTTCTGTTTAGTTCTGGGTCAGTTCTTTGGTTGTGTTCTGTTCCGGATTAAGGGGATTTCGGGTCAGCAGTGAGAGAGGAGGAGACAAATTTCCTTTTATAAGCAGTAAACAATGAGGGCCTGTCAGAGGCTCTTCAAGTGCCTGTGTCCAATAGAGAGAAGCCATAGAGACCGAGTCGACACACACACACACACACACACACACACACACACACACACACACACAAGCGCGCACGCTCAAGGACTCCTACTCCCACTCTCTCTCATTGTCTCCCTATTTATAGATTCAATAAATCGCTCTGACGTGAAATGTAATTCAATACTTCGCTCTCTGTGACTTTTTTCACTCCGCGAGGGATCTCGAGCCACTTGCGGACGGCTTTAGACTTCAAAGCCAAACATTTGGCGAAAGTCTTCTTTCCAGAAGTCTCCAGAGGGACGAACCGTTACACTCGTGCTGTGTCCTTGGGACGAAAATCCGTCTCAGCTGGGACGCAGTGTTTAGAGGATGCGTGCGCATGTAGTATTTGTGACAGAGAGACTAGGCAGCACCGTGTGTCTCTAAAATTAACTCCCTTTATCAGCCATGACGGTGGAGTAGCGCTAACCCTCACATTTGGGACAAAATGAGTCAAAAGTTTTCGAATCTATTAATATTTCTATTACAGCCATTATGTCCAGAGAGAGTGTCAAAGTGAATTAAAGGTGCAGTAAGCGATTTTTTAAAGTCACATTTTTTGGGGGGATATTTTAAAATTCTGATCTCTACAGCATCAGCAGGCTGTAAAATTCGAGAAACAACACATGATGTGGACCACCAACATCCGACCAATCAGGACAAGCACCTGCCAAATCAGAACTAGCATTCAGGACATGACATACATGATTCTGCGGTTTCTCGGTAACGTGACACGCTGCGGCTTATTAACTTCAGCGACGAGGAAACGACTGTTTACAGCTGCTATAACGTAAGTGAGAACAGGAAATAACTTGTCGCACATAACATTTAATACAACTATAAACTGATAAAAACTACCGTGTGTCGTCGTTTAATTGAAAGAATTGAAAGAATAATCAATATCAGGGTGGCAGTAACAGTAACTCCGCTTCATTATTTTACTGTAATATCACCATACTGAGTGTTTTATTCCGTAACTAACCGGGTCGATGGAACAGAACCTCGGCCCAAAGAACGCAAACACAAACCCATATTTCATCCATCACTCGTTTACAAAGAACAAGTCTTATGAGTGTAAATGGCCTGTGCTAAACTCCGTACCCACTTCCTGGCACCGGGGATGTGTGTGTATGTATGTGTGTGTGTGTGTGTGTGTGTGTGCGTGTTTCTCACCATGCGCTGCTGGGCCGACACCAGGCTGTCCCAGTCGGATTCAGGCGGCACGCTGCTGCTGACGGGTGGCAGCTCCTCGCCGTGCATCTTGCCATGCAGCAGGTTGTGAATCGGCAGCTGCGGTGCTGCCAGCGGCTCCATGCCTTCGTCCTTCTCCCAAACCAGGTGCTCCTGACCCGCTCCCTCCTCACCGACGTCCGCACCCGAGGCAAACGGAGAGGTGGCTTGTTTGGAAGACATGATTCTGCTGAGACACGGAGAGAAACGAGAGAGAGAGGAGAGGGAAGGTCAGACAGCATAGAACTTCCAATTTCCGATG
Organism: Cranoglanis bouderius; assembly: GCA_023630585.1. Taxonomy (NCBI): domain Eukaryota; kingdom Metazoa; phylum Chordata; class Actinopteri; order Siluriformes; family Cranoglanididae; genus Cranoglanis; species Cranoglanis bouderius. Next base: position 1,495,543 of record CM042567.1, read on the forward strand.
TATTCATTATTTTCATATTTTTACATCGTAACCCGAGACCGTTCTTGAGGTTCGCATAGATCCTCTCAAAAGCCTTCGGACTGAATGGCGCTTTCTTTTTAATCCTTTATTTAATGTAAACAGCCCAGGAAACTTCTTAGGGCGGGGCCAATCCTCCGATTAACACGCTAAGAAGGTTACCATGCTATAAAACAGGCTCAGACAGGAGCGAAAGCTGGATTTCTTTTCCTTCGTCATAATAACGAGTCCAATAAACATCCAATATTACAGGAGACACCTATAACATTGTTATTTGTCGCGTTTTCCTCGGTTGTAAGCATAAATCACGAGCTTGGTGAAGCAAAATTTACTTCACACAACCAGTTAATTAACTGGTTTTAACAACTCATCATGCTAGACATAAAAATTCCAACTGCGCTGTTTTTCTCAAATTAACTTCGTTTTCATCCTCTACAAATTACCAAAAGCTTTTATTACTGCACTATTTCACTCTCACACAAATAATTAACACAAATTACTCAAATTAATGATCAACGGAAAAGTCAGTGATCCTCCTCACGCACCAGGTACGAGAGAAGAGGAATTAAAAAAAAGATTAGGTTTAAATTTTGCGAGCGCCGCTCGTCTGTGAGAGCGTCGGGCTCCCCGACAATTAATACACAGCCGCACACACGCTGTTCTGTACAATGGGGGAAATTAATACGGAGGGTGCTAATCTAATTAAGCTCTTGGTATAAATAACTGTATCATAAGGCTTTCCTACTGATCTGAAGTGCTGAGAAGCAGCCAGCACGTGTTTACTCCTAATCCGCTTTTCCCTGCGTCTGCTCCGTGCGGTTTATCTATGCTGGATATCCAGCAATTAAACAGCACCTCAGGACTCTACACACACCGCTAACTATTAGCCGGGGGAGGGCTACGCTGCGCTATGAACTGAGCAAGACTTGGAGAGTTGAAGTGAAACCAAAAAAAACTACTGGTCGAGTTGGCATCGGAAGCAGAGGGCATGGGAATTAGAGGTCAAGGTTCCCTCCACTGTGCGCTAATGTCTTCTTTTTGCCCGCTGGGAGATGAAACCGAGGCAGGCTGGGTAATGAAGGCAGCCCAAGGTGCCTCCAGAACTCTATCTCCCAGCTCTGCCAAGTTTTACAGCATGGAGTCCATCGTGGGGATGAAAACAAATGAGACGGACACGGGGAAGTTAATCTGTTCCTGCGTCTGTCCGCCTACCCTCGTCCATGTACCTCTATCTATTCCCCATCTACTCTAGTCTACCCCATCTACCTCTGTTTACCGCCATCTACCACCAATCTACCCCCCATCAACCTCTGTTTACCCCATCTACTGCCATCTACCAATCATCTACCCCATCTACCTCTATCTATTCCCCATCTACTCCAGTCTACCCCATCTACCTCTGTTTACCGCCATCTACCACCCATCTACCCCCCATCGACCCTGTTTACCCCATATACTGCCATCTACACCTCATCTACCCTCATCTACCTCTATGTTTACCCCATCTATCTCTGTTTACCACCATCTGCCAAACATCTACCACCCATCTACTGTACCTGATGTCTACCACCATCTACCTCTGTCTACCATGTCTACTGCCTCCTCTCCTCCCATTTACCGGTGTCTACATCTTGTCTATCCCCATCTATCTTTGTTCACCCTGTTAGCCCCCCTGTGCCCCCATCTATCACCCATATACCCACATCGTTACCCGTCTATCCCTTGTCTGCTTCCCTCTCCTTTTTGTCTACCTTGCATCGACCTCTTGTTTAACCCTGTCTACCCAATCTGCTATTTGTCTACCCTGTGTACCCCATTCCTACCTTACATCTAATCCCAATTCCACCCTCTACCCCAGTCTACGATCATCTATCACCATCTACCTCTTGTCTGCACCCATCTACCACTGTGTATGCCTGTCAATCACTATATACCTCTGTCCAAGCCCATCAATATCCATCTACCCCTCGTCTGCATCCATCTATACCCATCTACCTCTGTATATGCCTGTCTATACCCATCTACCTCTGTATATGCCTGTCTATCACCATCTACCTCTGTCTAAGCCCATGTACCACCATCTAACCCTCATCTACATCCAACTACACCCCATCTACCCCATCTAATCCATCCAATCCACAGCCATCTACTGCTGTCTAGACCTCGTCTACACCCATCTATCCCCATCTACTTCCATCGACGCCTATCTGTGCTTGTCTAGCTCTGTCTGTGCCCGCCTACAAGCAACTTTTGACCCCTTCTGAAAAAAAGGACAACTACTTCATTTGAAAATGTGCCATCCATTTACACACACACACACACACACACACACACACACACACACACACACACACACACACACACACGCACACACACACAAACACACACACACTTGAGTGAGCACTTAAACCGACCAGCGCTCTCGATATGAATCATTAAATGCAGTTCATTAATTAGGCCAGCTCGCAGCGTGAAACAATACGAGCTTCTGTGATGATCGCATGCATCCACACTCATCGTGTGATGAGCGCGCTCGGACAATAGACGGCTGTGGTAGTTAATCAAACACACTATAACAGCTGTGTAAACATGGGACGTGTCCGTTAACATGGACAGCGAGGAGGAGGCGGAGGAGCAGGAGGAGGCGGAGGAGCAGACCTGAACCTGAACCTGAACCTCAATCTGTGAGCGCTCCTGGTTTCTTAAACGACACAAAATCCTTACTTTTAATCGGCTATAATAAAAGCCGGTTTTCTTTTCATGCAAAAAAAAAAAAAATAGTGGAAAATCAGAATTCAGAGAAAAGTTTAGGAACATGAGGAAAGAAAGAAGAAAGAGCACAGCAAGCGATTCTGCCACCATTTTTTATTCATGGATCCAAAGCGCCCGGCGTTTCTTCAGCGGATTGCAAGTGAAACAAAGCACTTCTTTTGTATTACACACTAAATCAAGTGGTATTATTTTACCTCTAAAATATTCAGTCTCTTAGGCACTTTTCCTCCAGTCTCCAGCCATCAGTCAAACTGCTGAGGCATGAGAGTGTGAGAGAGAGAGAGAGAGAGAGAGAGAGAGAGAGAGAGAGAGAGAGAGAGAGAGAGGAGCGGACTCCATCCTCCCGTAACATGTGTCTACAGCAATCTTGTTAGAAAATGCAACAGATCTGCGCCCGGGCTCCGTAACTGTATTTGTCAGTTGGAGTTAATAATTTATTAGGGGAGCCGGGAGGGTCGAGCTGCTCGTGTGCGCAGCCAAGGCTGAGTGCTGGGGTTGAGCTTGTGGCTCACACACACACACACACACACACACACACACACACACACACACACTTGCTCTCCCCCTCGCTCTCTGTGTATATATATATATCCTACACAACCCCAACCTCATTGCCCACATGTCCATGAGGCTAATATTCACCCCCTCCTCCTCCTCCCCACTGATACAGTTATGATAATTAAACAATATGGGCCAAACCAAATTGAGAAAAAGAGGGGGGGGGGGGGTGTTGTTGGTGTGTGTGGCGTGTGATTCATCATCCTTTATTCCGCATTCTTATGGCACGTCCTTGCGGCCTTTTTGTCCACGCGAACCATAAAACGGCATCCTGTTTAAAATTATGACCGGAATAGGACAAGAGCATGCGGTAAACATGTAAAGAGGCGCTATAATTTATTAAATTAAATCCTCTTCCTCATGCTGAGAACCCACACACACACACACACACACACACACACAACCACACCCACACACAGACACTGACACTTTCCATCATTTAGATTAATAATTCAACGTCTCTCCGGTTAATAACTCGACCTTTTGTGCATGCCGGGCGGAGAATAGGGCTGTAATGCAGCAACACTATCGGTATCCGTATCTGTATCTGTATTTAAACGTGAGGTAGGTGTGGCCTAAATTTGAAAAGGTTTTTTTTTTGTTGTTGTTGTTTTTTTTTTTTGTTCTTTCTTTCTTTTGTTCATTCTTTCCTGGAATTAATAACCAGATCTAACACTACACCCGCATGAACACTGGAAAACACTGGCAGGGGGAGAAAAAAAAATACAAGAAAACAAAAAAAATAAATAAATCAATCCTGCTCTGACAGTTCCTCAACCTCAGCTACATCACTCCAGGTCATAATTAGTCTCGGGATATTTTCCAGCAAATTTAGGTGGTTCTGTTTTCCCAAAATATAAACGAACCGATAGTCTAATTGTAAACCACTGTGACTCTGACCAGGCAGGCACTAAGGATGACGGAATGAAAGCTGCAGATGTATCACGCAGCACCGCATGTTCACACTGATGTTAATATTCCTGTTAGCGTTCGTGGTCTCTGTTTGTCGCGCAAGCTTCATATCAGACCTCACACTCAGACTCTCACACGCGAGAGCCTGGCTGTTAACCTCTCATGCAGGCTATCTAAAATAATCGATTAAAATAATAATAAAACAAATAGTTCATATCCGTTTAGAACTTGTCGTCTGTTCAAATCGAATAATTCGTATTGCGGGGAATGTTACAGTGCTGCTCTTCGTATGAATTCCTAACCACGGCCTCTCCGACTCACACTCGGTTACACAGTAACAATAGACAGCTAACAAACCGGATTAATCAATAAATGGAGAGGGAGCATGGCGTGTCTATAATCTCTCTCTCTCTGTCACACACACACACACACACACACACACACACACACACACACACACTTAATGCCCCCAGAGAAGAGACGAGGCAAACAGAGCAGGCCTCTATATATAGCTGACAATATTGCAGCGCATTTTAAAAGGATTAAGAGTTACGTCCTTGAGCAGCGAGGGGCTCATGTGGCCGTGTGTGTGCGCGGAATGCTTTGACTCATGAATTGTTGCCCGTGCTAATGTTTCATCACGCAAAAACAAACCCCTGTTTAATTGGTCTGAAGCATAAGAAGCGAGCAAAGCAACCACCCACCAACCCGTTTTACACACACACACACACACACACACACACACACACACACACACACACACACACCCTCCTCCATCCTGCGCACTGGTGTCCCTGACGGTCTTATGACTCGAGGCCATGTGTCTTAGGATATCCGCTTTCACCTTTCTCAATCGTAAGACACCCCCTTTTCTCTCTCTCTCTCTCTCTCTCTCTCTCTCTCTCTCTCTCGCCCCGCCGTCCCTCACTCTTGACCTTTTATAGACAATAGTGATCAGTAACTTCTGAGCTCGGCCGTTAAGGCCGACTCGTCGTCCACCCCCCCAACATCCCCCCTCCTCGCGACCTATCCCTTTGCCTCCAGTCCCCTAAATCACAAAGTCAACTCCAGAGGAAAACATTACACACACACACACACACACACACACACACACACACACACACACACACACACACACATATAAAATGCCACCGTCTGATTCAGACGTATGGGAAGAGAAATAATCAAACCAAAGAAGTGAAAAAGTGGGGAGCAAAAAAAACAAAAAAAAACAAGAGAGCCATTGTTCCAGGAGCTAACGATGGGCGAGCTGAAAAATGGCAAAAAGCTGCTTTATGACGGGGCTTCAAGTTTCCATGGAGTCACAGAGAACACACACACACACACACACACACACACACACACACAATAATAATAATAATAATAATAATAATAATAATAATAATAATAGAGCAGTGAAAAGTAAAAAGTAAATCTTTATTCATAAAAAAACTCTTTATTCATACAAACTTCACACAGTTGCTAATACTTCCAGCTTTTAATTCCAACGGCCTGCTGTTTTTTGTTTTAGTTTTTTTTTTTTTTTTTTTTTTGACCCTGAACATTTATTTTATTATTTTTTTAACGTGTTGGTAATTTATCCATCCGAGATTTCTCACGTCTATACAAATTAGCACGGAGTGTAGTGCTCGTCTCTCATTTGTTTTATTTCTCTCCCTTCTTTAATAACACGCCTGCATTTTTAATGCGATATGTCGATTTTTCTGTTTCTTCTCTTCTTTAAAAAGCGTGCCGTTTCCACGGTGACCGCCGTGTAAATATTATAAATGAAATTATCGGAAAGGTCTTTCCGCTAATATAACTTTTCTTTCCATTTTCACCAGATGATGATGATGATGATGATGATGACGACGACGACGACGACGACGACATCGAAACCGGTATACACGCCTACACACAGTGCAGGGAATACATGCAAACATGGCGACAAAGGAGCATGAGACGCAGAGAGAGAGAGAGAGAGAGAGAGAGAGAGAGAGAGAGAGAGAGAGAGAGAGAGAGAGAGAGAGAGAGAGAGAGAGAGAGCAGAAGCTCACACAGGTGACAAGGCCCTCGGCGTCCTCACCTCCTCTAATGAGCTTTCTGTTCTGCATCTGGAAACATCACTAACGCACATACAGCCGTTTAGCACAATTCAATTATCACGAGTGAGAGCGAGCGTTCGGATTGTTCATACGGTTTCATCCAGCCGAGAGAGAGAGAGAGAGAGAGAGAGAGAGAGATAGAGAGAGAGAGAGAGAGAGAGAGAGAGAGAGACACCAGAGTGATCTGAGTGACTCGTTTGTACCAGCATCATTGCTGGGATTTTCCTTTTTCTTTATAATAATATTTAATAAAAATGTCAAAAGCTTGAAAAATGAGTCATAGTGACAAGGAAAATATTATTATTATTATTATTATTATTATTATTATTATTATTATTATTATTATTGTTATTATTATGGTTTCTTTCTCTCGCTTTCTTTTAATGAAGAATTTGTCCACAGCAGTCAAATTAAGGGGGGAAAAAAACAGCTCAAGTTTTAATGGACCAAAACACAAGTGCAATAATCACACAATTACAGATGATGACACTAAAACTCGCCAAATGGTGAAGTGAGAAATTCCTGCGCTCTTCAAAAAGGCACCTCGAGGGTTGTCCAAATTAATTTGTTTAAATTGTTCCTCCATAAATGTTGACCAGGCGGTCCTCAAAAAGTCAACTTAATTATGACAGCACTACTTCATCTCTCTCTCTCTCTCTCTCTCTCTCTCTCTCTCTCTCTCTCTCTCTCTCTCTCTCTCTCTCTCTCTCTCTCTCTCTCTCTCACACACACACACACTCTGGGCTCGGTCTCTCCTCGTACGCTTTCAGGGAAATATCCAGCACTTTTCTGATACTTAGAAGAACCCTTAAAACAAGTGAGTGAAGAAGGGGAATAAAAAGTGCACTTCAGATATCAAGTGCTGAAAATGACTTTCTGCGCAGTGCGTTCAAAGAATTACAAGAAATAATATTCAGATCGGGCTGCGTCTCGATTTAACTACTTCCATCATGAGGTTAATCCAAAAGCTGTGTCTAAGTGTGTGTGTGTGTGTGTGTGTGTCTAAGTGTGTATGTGTGTGTGTGTGTGTGTGTGGTTGAAAGATCAGGTAACAAATCAGTAAACACTCACAGTCTGTCCTCCTCAGCCACCGGCCCTCTTTCCTCTCCGATGCTCACTACTTCAGCACTGGATGGCATTACAACTCCGAAAAAAAAGAAAAGAAAAAAAAAACCTCCGAGAGAGCCGATTCACCCACACACACTCACACACACACACACACACACACACACACACACACACACAACACATACTCCCCCACTCGCGCACACACTCTCTAGCATGCACTTGTCCCGGTCTGATGGCACGCCGTCTCAGGGAGCACCGAGAGAAGCGGAAAAGACTAAATGCGCACACACACACACACACACACACACACACACACACACACACAGAAGAACCAGCGGAGGCAGTGTTAAGCTCCACTGCTCACTCACACACACAAACACACGCTCCGTTTTGTATCGAGATCCCGAGACGAGAAAAGCGTCGTGTTCTTGTTCCTCTCTTCTTCTTTTTTTTCCCACATGCTCAGAGCAAATCAGGATCTTACGGAGGGGACACGTTCTCTAAAGTCCCTTCTATCGCCGCCCGTGTAGTTAAGCAAACTTTTCGGCCGGCGGAGGCGTCGAGCAGAGCGTTTAGCCGAGCAACACTGGGGTGCTTTGTGGCTCGCCTCGCGAGTTGACAGTAAGTTATGAGCCCTTTGTGAGCACACGGGAAAGCAAACAGATTGGAATCTGGCAGGAAGGACATAATGCACAATTCGCCTGTTGACTCCGAAATTCACCTTCTGAGTCTGAAATTCTCTCGACACAGTCCGCTTCTGTGGTGAGATATTAAAAGAAAAAAGAAGCACCAAGCATCTCAACCGACATGAAATATTTTACAGGGTCTCCTTTTTTCTTCGATTATTAGCACAAACAGTCCACAAAAGCAACATTCAGGCACGAGGCGTCCTTTCCGTCATTTATAAACCTACAGCTATCTTTCAGTCTCGAACGCGTGGGGGGGGAGGGGGGAGTGGGGGGGGGGGTGAAGAGCTCGTGTAAATCAAGTGTTAAAAAATAAATACATACATAAATAAATAAATAAATAGATCTCCCACAATGCCCGATTGAGAGAGTTAATGAGTTTGGAAAGGACGCGTCCAAAGAACGTCGGTGGCATTGCTGGTTTTTGGAAAAGGGGAGGAAAAATACAGAGAGGGGAGCGCGGTTAGTTAGTTCACAAATCTTTTTTTTTTTTTTTTTTTTTAAATAAAAGAAAGAAAAAGAGAGATAAAAAGCAGCATACAGAAGAGAGCACAGGGAGGATGGATGAAGTTGAGTAGAAGACAGGAGGAGAAGAGGAAAAAAAAAACAGTGGCCCCAATGATGGAAGGGGGAAACAAAAAGGAAAAACAAGAGGGACCCGGCCAAAAAAAGTGGTGGAACAACGGCTAATTATGAAGGAGCGATGGGAGCAATTTTGCAGCGACGGGAACGAGGAAGAGAGGATGAATGGCGCTCTGAAGGAGAGCAGAGAGGAGAAGTGTGTGCTTAAAGTTTTCGTGAGGTCATCAAAAACACAAAACAAAGAAAACAAGAAGAAAAGTTTTTTTAAATAAATAAATAAATAAAAAGTGCCGTGTGGACATCTGGAACGCTGGCACACACTGGCCGGCTTTCTCTAGGGACCATCCCTGTAATTCCTTTCTTTCTTTTCTTTTTTTTTTTTTCCAAAAATAGGCCTCCTAGTCAGGCTGCGCTCCCCCAAATTGGAAAATTTGCAGCGCCTAATCCAAAGAATAGCCGTTTTGTTCCTTTCCATTCTCGTCTCATAAATGGGATTTATGTGGAGAAGAAGCAAATTGAGGAAATTACCTTTAACGCTGCTTTGATTAAGCTGCTATTTTGGAGGCTTCAGGACGGACAACAGCTCGTTAGTCAGCGCTTTGCCTCGTCCCCTTAATTCCACTCTCTCTTTTGTCTTCAACTCCATTTGCCAAGTTTCTCTCCTCAGGGTGATTGGGGTCCACCCATAAGAGACAGTGGAATAATTGTGAGTTCGACAGAGGGACTTTCTATGACATAAGGTTTTTTTTTTTTTTTTTAAACGCAGGATGAAGGAAAGGAAACGAAGGAATCGTTCGAGAGAAGCCGGATTTTGGTCAGTCGGAAAATCAAAACAGGGGTAGTTCGTTTGCTCCACCCAGATGAGGCCATGTTAAGCAGTCAGGCTCGGTCGGGCCGCACCTCGGCAATTCACGATTAAGCCTTATTATTTTGGTGGAAGTTGACATTGATTGGCGAGTGGAAGAGTGGAAAACCAATTCGCCGGCCGCTCGTGGACGGGGAAGCGTGGGCAGCGGTGTGTGGCCGGGTGACAGGTCAGACAGGAGGGCTGGGGTAAATACCGGAGCAAATGAATACACTCTGAATTTTTTTTTGGACATGGAAACCATGCGATTGACAGCTAATACCAAAAAAAAAAAAAAGAAGGAGCAAGATCTGGGTCTGCTTAAGAGGTATGAGATAATAATATGAGGTCAAACAAACCGTCGTGTCACTTGTAGTTTGTCTCTTGTGGGCGTGTCCAGTGTTTTATTTTGTTTTGTTTTTTTTATTCTAATGAGAAAATGGTAGTAGCTACTGTATATTTAGCTTCTAAAGCCAACTCTAAAGCACATTAATCAGCGTGAACATTGGTTTGATTTACTGGACTAGCTTCTCAGCTTCTCAAATTAGCAAAGCAAGCTACCTGTGCTAGCTACGTACAGGCTACGTACCCTCACCAGAGACACCAACCATCTCTTCTTACTTCCTTCCTGCTTTATAATGTCTCTACACACATTTAATGAGAGGTCGTGATAAAATGAAAAGACAGTTATACGAAAACTAACGGTCACGCGTCGTTGTGTCGCTTGCTGACGTGATTCAGGACGGACCTCGACCCCTAAAATGTTTCGCTTCATCAGCCCGATCTCACTTCGGATACGTTCTTCAGGATGAAGCGGCGCAGTAGCCGTCGCCCTGGAGACAAACCTGGGGGGGGAAAAATCACGGAGTACGGTTCATCTGCGGCTTGATGATGAAGTCATGTTGACTAACGCGTTCATCTTTAACTCTCTATTCTACCTCCTTTTTTTTTTTTTTAAATCCTACCCACTTCTTTTCCTGGCAGACATGTGCGTCACAACACGGTTTTGGAATGAAATCACGGCTTAAATTGCTTCCTTTAGTAAAAGTAAAGAAGAAGAAAAACAAACCTCATGAGTGTGTGACTGGATATGGTGTGTGTGTGTGTGTGTGTGTGTGTGTGTATGTATCTGTCCCTGGCTTCTGTCCACGACTCTGTTGTGGTTCCTCTCCACCGCAGTCATCCTGCACCGTGCGGTTTTTCGGGAGGCTCGTCCGAAACCAATATGAAATGATCAGGATAATCTCAGCTCTCCTCATCTCCCTAACTCAGCTCGGGAACACAAAGAAGCTCTTTGTGTGTGTGTGTGTGTGTGTGTGTGTGTGTGTGTGTGTGTGTGTGTGTGTGTGTGTGTGTGTACTAAAGACAGGCCGCGTAGACGCAGATCACCGTCAGCAAATCAATCAAAAGCATATTAAGCAAACACGCGTGTGGAGCCGGGGACGTTCGGGAGAGGACTTGAGGGACGTGGAGGGGGAGGAGGAGGAGGAGGAGGAGGAGGAGGAGGAGGACTGAGTAAATTAACATCACTTCTGTTTGTCTGTTTATACAAGAGCACCGAGCACAAGGGACAAAAGATTTAATGGTACCCAAATCTTGTAGGATCATCAACCTCCTCCTCAAATACGGATATTTCAGAAGAACTTCATCAAGGCCAAGAAAGACGAAAGGTTTCAACTACAGTTTTTATTTATTTTTTTCTGGCAATAATATTCTTTGGCATACAATATATTTTACCGATATATAATGTGCAAATATTTTTATTTAGGACCCTGCCTTGGTCTGCAGAGACGTTACACCCTATCTAAGACGGCATTTTACCAAACGCGGCGCTTTAAACCCTCGATCTAAAGAAGTAAAGACGTCTAAAACCTCACGACAGGCTTAGTGTGATTGTCTCGTACGTTTTTGGAGAGCTGCACACCAGAGAGAAACGGGAACGCCTCCATTCCATCAGCTTTCAAAATGTCCGCCGTCATCATCATCATCATCATCATCATCAAAACAGAGAAGAGCGCTTACACACTGTGTACAAAGTTTTAAAATGGCTAAAAAAGAAATGAATCCAACAGATTATTATTATTATTATTATTATTATTATTATTATTATTATTATTACTATTATTATTATTATTATTATTATAACAACAATAGTGCAATAGTAACTTCCTGTGAGGTGAATAATACATTAGGGGGAGTCTAAGGCCGTGTCTGTAGCCTGGTTAGGCTTAAATACACAGAGCAAACAAGAGGCAAGGTAAATATCCAGTGAAGGCCAGACAAATATTTGATAAGAGGATAGGGACAGAGCCAGAGGCAGACTCCGCCCCTTTTCCCTGTCCCTTTCGACCGCACTTCCCTCCTCATCCCTCTAGCCCCGTACACTCCACCTCTCCGTCTCTCAGGCAGCAGATGTGTGTTTCACAGCCACGCCGAGCATGCAACCCAATCCGCAAACAATAGCCCTGTGCTGACAAAGGTCGCCTTTCGCAATACATGTGTTATCCATGTTATCGGAAACCTTAAAAACACACAGACACACACACACACACACACACACACACACACAAGCCAGACCAGTACACTCTGGACAAGCGCACATCAGCCCACGTCCAGGACGACACAATCCCGACCTCTTAATACGCTGATTACTCAAGTTTAAGCTCCTTATTTAACCCTAAGCTGGAAGTCGTTGTGTAAACAAGCGCAATCCTATTAACCGAACACTTCACATGAAGAAGGTTAACAGCAGCCACCATGCTAACATGTGAAAAACAGTGTGGTAAACTCTTAACAATAAGTTCCTCAAGGGTTCTTTAGATGGTTAGTGGTCTTTCGCGAGACACCAGACATGAAGCGCTGTATGAAAAGGAAACCGAACGTCGCCGGGTTCTACTAGAACCTCGAAAAGTTCCACAACCAAAGAATGCTAGAGAGTGCTGGATTGGATTTTAGACGTACAATATTAATATTTTCATAGTGTACGTTTTGTTTGGTACAGGTACTAATCCCTATTAAATTAAAAATAGAAAATAACAAGTAAAATGTTCTGCAAAGAACCTCAAAGAGTTCCAAAACTGAAAAACATAGGGACCTACATTATTATTATTATTATTATTATTATTATTATTATTATTATTTTAAATAGTGTACATTGGAGACCAGGTACTAATCACACACACACACACACACACACACACACACACACACACACACACACACAAATGAGACACGTGCAAGGGGGGGGGGGGAATAAAACTTCCCCCAAATGTAGTTTGCATTAAAAAGCGTGTGTCTGGCCCCGATTATCCACGCTGGCTTTATACCACACAAATGTGAAATTCATTAAAGATGTCATTAGCTAATTAAAGGCTCAATGCTGTAAATTCGCAGAAGCGGCCCACAAGCGTGACGACACTCGGAGCAGCTCGGCAGTTCCTCGGCCTCCTCGTGCTTTCTGACTCTTCTCATCGTCACCGTGAAGAAGTGCAAACGTTCTCATCAGTGTGTCTTTTATGCAGCGAAGTTCTAAACGGCGTCGGTGTTTCGTCGGATTATTCATAAACGCGCTGAGATTTTTTTTTTTCTTAAAGGTGACAAACACACAAACGGCGTTTTGTTCAGCAGACAGATGCTCGGTTCAGATTCTGCCGAGGCTTTTAGGGTAAATATTTAACAGCAAGCCATTTAAGCAGAAACAAAGCGTGTGTGTGTGTGTGTGTGTGTGTGTGTCTCGATGAGTCATTTCTAAAGATCTGTGAGACAGGAAACTGTACTTTGTGTGTTTGTGTGTGTGTGTGTGTGTGTGTGTGTGTGTGTGTGTGTGTGTGTGTGTGTGTGTGTGTGTGTGTGTGTGTGTATACCGTACATATGTCGATATTTGTTCCGTTATCTAATTTGCTTCAGCGTACGTGAATCATGCATATAAAGCACGTTACCGCTCCTTTGCACCTCTGTGTCAGTGTACGCTCTTAAATAAGGTTCCTTAAGGGTTCTTTGGAAGGTCTGATGGTTCTGGCTTTTCTAAGGGGTTCTCCTTGATACATTTTTTTTTTTTTTTTTGCTAAAAGAGATACAAATCTAAAGAATCATATAGAAGCCTGGATTTATTTGTTTATTTGTTTGTTTATTACAGTACAGTACTGGTATGGGGTCCTACATTTTAATAATAATAACAATAAGAGGAAGAAGAAGAGGAATTTTATTATTATTATTATTATTATTATTATTATTATTATTATTATTTAATTAAAAGTTCTATTAAATGTTTCATTTATATAGCACCTTTCTATTTGGAAAAAGAAATACACAAAGACCCCCAAAATTGAATTATTTTCGTTACTGAGTGAGACGTGAGGTACCAAGAGAACCAAGCAGGGACATGTGGGCGGAGCTAGAAATAATGATTGGTCTATCAGCACTACTGTTTGGTCAAATGACATCATCAAAGAGAGAGAGAGAGAGAGAGAGAGAGAGAGAGAGAGCGAGAGAATGGCGAGAACAGCTTTTCTACAGAACTACAACAGCAACGCAATCGTTCGTACACTCATAGAAGTCTCATGGGGTTTACTTAAGGGTTCTTTAGAAGGTTCTCAGTTCTAGCTTCATGTAAAGGGTCTAACTGGAACCTCCAGGTTTTTGGTGCTAGATGGAACCTTTAAAGCGTCTGATAACGTTCCCATTAAATGAAAAATCCGGAAAGTTCTATAACGGTTTATAAGGTAAACATTAAACAAGACCTTGAGGCTCCTCTGTTGTTGCTGCTGTTTTTAACGGTTCCTGTGAGTAATGATGTCACCAAGCCGAACCCCGGTGAGAAGCTCCGCCCACTTTGACATGTTACGTGATCGGGAACGGACGCAAAAACTCAACCAGGGTTCGGACACTCCAGTGCGCTGTCTTAGAAATAAAAAGGTGTGTGTGTGTGTGTGTGTGTGTGTGCGTGTGTGTGTGTGTGTGTGTGTGTGCGTGTGTGTACTGTATGCGTGAGGAAAAAGGAAGGGAACTCTCGGGGGGTGTTTAGGTGTTTCCAAAAATCCTTAAATCTTTAAACTCGTCAGCAGCAGTGCAGTTCAGCAGCAAGGCTGCGGTGCTAAAAACGGCAGCTCGGCTCGGTGCTCTGTGCTAAAAATACACCGGGTTTCTCTCAGGCGAGCGACGAGGCCCGAACTAAACACAACAGGAGCCTTAACATGGATTCAAATCCCTGCTTTGGCTCTTACGATTAAATAAAACCAAAAAAAAAAAAAGAGAGAAAGAAACGTCGATGCACTCGATACACTCTGCAGAGACGCGGACGACGGACATCGTTCCTCGAGTCTCGGTTCGAATCTGACGTGCCATGATATAAATCTGAGCGTCTATGTGCATGTGCTATTTAAACGTCCTAGTCGTTAGCATGATGCCATTAGCATTATCATTCCAGTTGCATCTCAGGATGTCCTATTCTTATTATTTCCCACTCGCTAAGAGGATTACGTCATGACACGGCGACCCTGCGCGGAGCAGCAGAGGAAAATACCTCACGGTGAGTAATACATAAACACCCGGCGCTTGTGCCAGCGTGTATACGCGTACGGTGCCGCTAGCCGCTCAGATTTCGCTAGTCAGTGCCCACGCCAAAGACTGAGAGTGGCAGCTGCAGCAGCATGTCCTTCCACACACACACACACACACACACACACACACACACACACACACACACACACACAAACAAGAGCAATCATAATGGGAGTCTTAATTGAGTTTCGTCGTTTTTCGAGCGAGCCATGTGGGTGTAGTTGTTAGCATCGCGAGCCATTATCCCGAGCTAATGGCGTCCACTGGTCCTCTCACGCGTTACTCGAGTGGGTCTTGAGCGAGCCTCTTGTTTCCTACAGTCGGAGATAACGCGACGCTAACAACTACACCCACAGTCATCAGCGATCTGCATATTCAATAACTTCCGTAATTACGTGCGCAATTCATCAGATCCCATCTGATTGCAGAGGGGAAGAGAGACAACGCGCGAGCGAGAGAGAGAGAGAGAGAGAGGGAGAGGGAGAGAGAGAGAGGGAGGGAGAGAGAGGTCTGATTCCTCGAGGACACGAGTCTAATCACAAAAACTAACATGATTATTGAAATCGGAACGGAAAGGCTCGGAGCAACGCGGGCACGAGGCTGCGGTGAGACTCGGAGAGAGCGGAAGCACTTGTGGCTCGAGAGGCTGATAAAGGATGCCGACGGATGCTGGAAGGAGAGAGAAAAATGGATGCGGGACAAGTTCAAGGACCCGCGAGTCGCCGCATGATGCCCTCACGTGCAACTTTCTTTCTTTTGTCTTATTAACTTCAAGAGAAATAAAAAAGAGGGGTTGGTCAAGGAACAACTGTTTACAGCTGCTATAACAAGTGAGAACTGGAAGTAACATGAACTAACATTAAATGTAACCATAAACGGATAAATATATATATATATATATATATATATATATATATATATATATATATATATATATATATATATATATATATATAAGATTCACTAATCAGTAAACAATTCTAATCTTGTTGCAGGAAAATAATAAACTGCGAGGTGTTAACATTAACATTAACATTAAACTCTTAAAGGTTCTATCTATGGTTGGTCTTCTGGGGGAACCCTTGAAGATTCTACAACACTATTAGAAATTAAGTTTTAGGATGCGAAGAACCCTTTATCATTTGACAAACCCTTAAAGGTTCACTCTAATCTAAAAAAATAAAAAAATAAAAAAAAGGTTCTCTAATCATTTCCTAAATAATTAAGGATCTTTCCAGTCCTAAAACTCTTAAAGAACTTGTTCTAAGAGAGTACCAAGTACCAAGAGCTAAACGTTAAATGTTACTCTCCTGACACGTTCTAGATATTAAGAAGAAGATAATCATGAGGAATACTGTCGTTTGGAGTTTGTACAGCATGCGAACCCAGTTATTATATACTCCTGTAGAAATTACGGTTCTTCAAGCGTTCTGTAAGGGTTCATTGGACAATTAAGGATTGTTGGATCTACAGTATGTAGGACCTTTAAGGGGGGAGATGAACCTTTAAGTCTAAGGTAAATGATCAGAACAGGATTTCCCAACCTGCATAAAATAAGTAACATTAACCGACAAATCACGACGACATGACAACAAGATCCGTGGACGTCGTTTAAAAGAAATTAAAAAGCAGGAACGATAACCAGCGTTTAATATTTAATTCCACACTAATACTTTAGTAGGTTTGTGCCGATCGATAGCCGATAATTCGAGCAACCGAGTATCTGAACTCTCGGTAATTCATAATAAACACCGTTTCCAAAACAGAAAGAGTTTCCAAACAGCTGTATTCCATGTTTAATCGCTAATAAATACTTCGCTGTTCCGTTTTCTGCTCTCCGCCAATTTCACTTTATCAAATTCTAGATCATCTTTTCCGCTTAAATCCTCCATGTGAGGAATCTGCCGGAAATCCTTCCCAATTTTTTAAGGACAGACTGACGTTCTGGGGGAAAAAGAAAAGGACAAAAAAAAAAAAAAAAACACGTCTGTCCCTGATCTCCAACACTCCACGCCCCGGTGTGTCCGTTCCTCCGATGGCCAGAAGATTAACTCGGAGATAAAGCTGACGATGAAGATGAATGTCTCCACGTCGAGCGCTCTACTTTACATTCTCTCCCATCTGCTGAATCTCATACTTAGCTATAATTAGTGATGCCAAATTCATTAACCCGAGCTGGCGTTATAGCGGCCCGTGCCATAAATTAGCTTAATGTGAGCGGACATATTCCAGTTGTAATAGGGGATATAAAAGGTGAGGAGAACCACCAGAGGAACCGAGACTGTACATCATGAACATACTGTCTGTGACACACGAAACGATAATGGATCTCGGGCAATTTGGACGTGAGCGGTGTTTTGTGAAAGACGTTACCTCGACGCTCAGGAAGTCGTCCCGTCGCTCTGCTCTCTCACTGGTTACGCACAACCCCTCGGCGTGTTATTTTATCAAACACGATACGATTATGTTTCTACATTTGCCAGATAAAATGCTAAAACAACTCAATTGCCAGACTCTCAGAATAATATTGGTCGTGGACACGTTAGCTGTTTGTGTTGGACGTGGCTGAGAGAGAGAGAACGAGCGGGTGGACGTGCAGGCGAGCGAATCTGATTATCTAGTGCCAGATCAGGTGCCAGAAATGAAAGAAGATGTGTCTTATCCCTATCACTTTTTTTTTCTTCTCCCTCTGGATCCTGTCCAAACAGCATCGTCTAATTTGCGAATATTTATTTTTCTTTCAAATCTCTGGCATAAATCTCATTTGTGTTTATTTAGAGTCAGTTAGGAGCAAGTAGATTTTGGACAGCCGATACTTTTTTTTTTTCTCCTTCATCCCACCTGTTGAAGTGTGGCACGCCCCCTTTTCTCTTCCTTTCCTTCTCCTTCCCTACAGTGAGTGAGAGGAAGATCTTTGCATCGGACGCCCAAGACAAACCGCTATTGTAAAAGCAGACGTGGACTTGTGCTGTCCTTGGATTACACGTCGTCTCCTTGTGTCCCTCGGCGATCTCACTCCCAGCGAAGAGCCTGTTAGGCCAGGATTCCACATTGTTATTAAAAAAGGGTCCTGTCCCTTTCAGCTCTCTCTCTCTCTCTCTCTCTCTCTCTTTCTTTCTTTCTTTATTTTTTCAAGGCAAGGTGGTGGAGAAACACAAGTTCATTGTTCTCCTCACAGATGGACGCTGGAGTTACTAGGGCAACAAGGCTAATCCCAGCTTTTTACCACCTTTCTTCATATTATTGGCTCATCAAGTGCCTACCTTTCAAGTCGTAAGCGGGACGGGGGCGAACTCCGACGCTCTCCTCCTCCTAATTAGCTACGATTCGGGTTTGCACAGACAACATGATGAGCTAATCGAAAATTTGCAAAATAATGACGTACCGGGAACGAGCGATTCCTCGAAGAATAACAAGAATGAGGCCATTATGGAGCAGCGGACGTTTCCAATACCGCTCCGTCCACCACAACAGAGAGCGTAATTGTCCCGCCGTTGTCCACACAATCAACAAGCCATTGTTGGAGACTTGAAAAATAAAAGGGGCAGAGAATGGCTGCCATCGTGATTGGTCCGCTCCTCGTTCCTCAATTGTTCTCCGAGAGAAGATGGAGTTTAATGGATTCCTGCTTCTTTTTCTTTCTTTTTTTTTTTGAAACTGTCTAGTTTTTGGAGGACAGAAGAAAAAAAAGAAACGATAAAGGTTTTGTTTTCCAGCCTTTCTTTTTCTTTTTACTTTTTTTTTTTTTTTTTTTTTTTGCCTTGTAAATAAATCACAGAACACAGAAGCCTGTAGCTTTTCCCAGAGGAATAAAACCTAAACCGTCTAAAAATCTGATTCTGTGATCCGATCACATCGAAAACCGATTCCTAAAAGGTAAAACTGGAAGTAAAAAAACATTTAAAAAACCTCAGAGCCACGGTGAGTCTTTTGCCCTATTCAGACTGGATTAGTTTTACACAGGGAAGTAAATATTAACAGGGTTTCTGGGATTATAGTCACGTCCGAATCGTTGTATTTTTTTATTTTATTTATTTATTTATTTATTTTACACGTGCACGTGTCTGGAAAGACTACATCGTATTTTACCTTCTATGAAACGAGCAGCAGAAATAACTCCGGGTAGTACAGTATATGTTATATACTGTCATGTTATATACAGAGCAATAAAATATAGACGACGTTTAAAAGGGCGTGTCAGAGAGAAGCGACACTTCCGGGGTTTTTTTATAAACACAGCGTACAGACGTTTTACAGTCATGTGACCCACTATTAACCAAGTGCAACTCGCATGGCCATGCCCTCAACTAAACATGAATGATGTGTGTAGTGTGTATGGGACATGGAGAAGACA
>CM042567.1:1520000-1550000 GCA_023630585.1 Cranoglanis bouderius
CGCAACCTGGCCAATCAAGCATGTCTCCTCGTCACTTGAAGGGAGTGTTAAAAATACACACAAATAAACACACACGCACACACACACACACACACACACACACACACACACACACACACCTCACACTTTCTCACACTCACCCTTTTGTCAGCAGGGCAAAAAGAAACAAAAAAAAAAAAAAAACACACCATCTATGTTATAGATTTTTCACTTTGCTCCACAGTGCTGCTGAATTCTGGCCTCTGATTGGTCAGAAGGTGTTGATTAGTTTTCTATGACAGCAGCTCTGACAGTAGTGCAGCTGCAGAGCAAATAACACGTTTCTGTTGATATTAATCGAATCTAATCCGCTATCGTTTCCATAGTAACAGCTCGTTCACGGTGGACGCGTGCGATCGTCGATCTCTGAAGAGATGTTTATTTAATACGTATGGAAGGAGTCTCCAGTGTCAGCGCTTTGTAACAGTCAGCAAGTTTTCCCTCATCTTCAGGAACGAGAGAGAAAATAAAGAGGCTTTATTTGAGGGAACTTCAAGGACTTGTTTCATGGACGTTCCACAACAATAAATGAATAAAAAATATGATTTTGTAATTGGCAGATTTCTGTGGTGAAAGGGGAATAAAACACTCGCTGTCAATCAACACGCTGCAAGACCTTCATCATCATCATCATCATCATCATCATCATCATCCGAGGACACGGACGATTCTAATCCCTAATACTCTTTTGTTTTTCTAGCTCTCCCTCCATCTCTCTCTCTCTCTCTCTCTCTCTCTCTCTCTCTCTCTCTCTCTCTCTCTCTCTCTTTTCTCTGGCTGCTGTGTTTCTTCAGCTTCTTCTCTGCCGAAAGCCGTATTGTGGTAACGGATAGGAGTAAGAGCGCTGTGCATGGGGAGTTAGGTGCGGTTTTGGACGCTGAGCTGAGGAAAATGTGACTGAGCCACATTGTATTTGCTCTTCTCCCAACATGTATGAAAAAAAAATTAAAAAAGAAAAGAGAGAGAGAGAGAGAGAGAGAGAGAGAGAGGGTAGAGCAGCAGCAAGTCTTAAATTTAGAACAGACCTCCTTTCAAGGGCAATGATTCGCTGAATGAGAAAAGAGAGGAGGATCAACATCAGTGTTAAAAGACGAGTGCCGTGCTGCCTCTCTCTCTCTCTCTCTCTCTCTCTCTCTCTCTCTCTCTCTCTCTCTCTTTTCAGTTTTCTGTCTTTTTTTTTTCTCTCCACATCGGGAATCTGCCAAGAGCCGCCTGTGTCCAAACGCCGAGGCTCCCGCCATCTGCAGCAAATGTGGTCCATTAAAGCAATACCATATGGACGACAAGCTCTCGCTATTAACACGGCTTCTGGACGCCCTGCCATCTTCCCAACACACACACACACACACACACACACACACACACACACACACACACACACACACACACACACACACACACATAGCACGCTCTCATATTTTAAAACTTTGGGACGAACTCAGGCAGGGTGTGTGGGCTCGAACGCTGAAGCCAGTGATTCTGTCATATCACGAAGCTTTGCCTACAGCTTCCATGGAGAGATGCTCTTCATTCAACACTCAGTAGATCTTTGATGGCCACCAGAGATAATAAAAAAAAAAAAAAGCACTTGAATGGCGCTATGAATCTCTCCCTGCTTTTAATATAACAAGGACGGGAAGTGAGGTTTTAAAGCCTTAGAAAATGGCCGAGAGTCAAATCAGAGTCAGATCTTCCACCCCGATGATGACTGGTTTCTTCAAGTAGTCAAGATGCTGGCGAAACCAAAGGGTGTGGAGATGTGGTGAGGAGATGGTGGATCATCTGTGCAGCGCTAGCCAACACCCCCTCAGAGAGAGAGAGAGAGAGAGAGAGATGTGAGGGAACCAATCCACACATTATATAAAGCCTCTTCTCTTCTCAGCGACATGATGGTAAAGCCCACTTCTCTGTTCTCGTACACAAAGACACACACACACACACACACATGGTGGGGAACATACACACACCGCAAATCAATTACACCTCTGTGGTTTGTCTCCCCAAACCCCCGAGCCTCGCGGCGTTCCTGTTTGTTGACTTTCTGCCCCGTCGCCGGCTGCGTACGCCGACACGTTTATAATTAGAGACAGAGAAAAAAAGAGACGTTTCACAACTGTCCTTTCACGCCTTTGGAATGCCACAGTAGACAGGTACTAGTAAAAAGAAAACACACACACACACACACACACACACACACACACACACAATAGGCCTCATTTATCAACCTTTTAGTAAAGTGTGTATGTATTGACACGACGCTGATTTTCTTTATTGATGAATGACATAAATGATCAAACTCATTCACATTTAGCCACACCCACAAAACTCTTCCTCCTTTTTTTTTTTCCCCCCCAGGGCGCCAATACTTTTGTCCTGGTTGTGCAGCTAGTCGTACTATCACGTCTCGCTTGCTTTCTTTCAGGTCGTTAATACGAGACGACACAAAATGATCAGTAAATTGGTGTTAAAGTGATTTAAACTTCTCAATCGAGCTTCTCCCGAGGACGTATTAACGAGCTGAGCTCTGATTGGTCAGAAATGCACAATCACACAACACAATATAATTTGCATATTGCAGTCTTGCGTGATATCAGCATTGTGATATAACGATGGGTTATCACGCACTGTTCTATATCCTTATACTTAAAAATTAGCGTATTAAATACTTCTTTATTTATTTATTTATTTGTTTGTTTGTTTTAGAGTTGTGTGGAATTAAGGTCTTGCACCTTGACTGATTTCCGGGCTCAGACCCAGAGCGTTCGCTCCAACACCGTGTCACACAGGCGCATACCTGCGGGTGTTTTCATTTCACACGATTAATTAATCAATGACTGCGATGGAGGAAGTCTCGTGGAGAGAGATTGATGGGGAAATGCAGGAGGATAATCAGTTCTGACAAGAGCGTGCACACACACACACACACACACACACACACACACACACACACACACACACACACACACACACACACACACGACTAGTCTTAGATTACATTTAGCATCGAGAAGCAGATCCACACAAAAAAAAACCCAGATAATTCCTTGCACCGATGTCACATGTACATTGTAGATGTTAGATTGTAAAGACTGTGTGTCGTGTAAGAATCTAACAAAGGACTCCAGATTGTGTAACAATGTAACTAAACACTCTGCGGCAACGTACCAAAATTCACTGTACTGTACACCGTGTAACAACGGCCCTGTCTCATATAACGATTTAACAAAAGACTCGTGCTGCAACGTA
Organism: Cranoglanis bouderius; assembly: GCA_023630585.1. NCBI lineage: Eukaryota > Metazoa > Chordata > Actinopteri > Siluriformes > Cranoglanididae > Cranoglanis > Cranoglanis bouderius. The sequence continues at coordinate 1,523,286 of CM042567.1, forward strand.
ACAAAAGACGCTGTATCGTAGAACAAAATTCTTGTGAGAATGTAACTAATGACACCTTATCATGTACAAGTGCAACAAAAGACATTGTAGTGTGTAACTATGTAAGAATAGTCTTGTAACAATGTAACAAAAGACTTTTGTGTATTGTGTAACAGTGTAAACGGTAGGCTCTACTGCAGCAACAGTGCAACATAATTCTTGTGACGACGTAACTAAAGTCTCTGTGTCGTGTAACAACGTAACAAAGTGATTGTAATAATGTAACGAAAGACACCGTGACATGTAACAATGTAACAAACTCTGTATTGTGTAACAATGTAACAAAGGACTCTGTATTGTGCGACAGTGTAAAAAAAACACTCTGTATTGTGTAACAACGTAACAAAGTGGTTGTAATAATGTAACGAAAGACACCATGACATGTAACAATGTAACAAACTCTGTATTGTGTAACAATGTAACAAAGGACTCTGTATTGTGCAACAGTGTAACAAAGCCGTTGTAATAATGTAACAAAAGACACCGTGACATGTAACAATGTAAGAAAAAAACTCTGTATTGTGCAATAGTGTAACAAAGGACTCTGTATTGTGTAACAATGTAAAAAAAGTCTCTATTGTGTAACGGTGTAACAAAGGACTCTGTTTTGTGTAACAGTGTAAAAAAGTCTCTATTGTGTAACAGTGTAACAAAGGACTCTATTGTGCAACAGTGTAAAAAAAGACACTGTATTGTGTAACAATGTAACAAAGCCATTGTAATAATGTAATGAAAGACACCATGACATGTAACAGTGTAAAAAAAGACTCTGTATTGTGTAACAATGTAACAAAAAACTCTGTATTGTGCAACAGTGTAACAAAAAACTCTGTATTGTGTAACAATGTAACAAAAAACTCTGTATTGTGTAACAATGTAACAAAAAACTCTGTATTGTGCAACAGTGTAACAAAAAACTCTGTATTGTGTAACAATGTAACAAAAAACTCTGTATTGTGCAACAGTGTAAAAAAAGGTCTGTGTATTGTGTAACAGTGTAAACAATATGCTCTACTGTAGCAACAGTGCAACATAATTCTTGTAACAATGTAACTAAAGTCTCCGTGTCGTGTAACAATGTAACAAACGGCGGATTGTTTCTGATCATTTCTGATCACACATAAATAATCTTAGATTAGATTTATTAATGACACAAACATCCGAAACGAGAGAAAAATTATAATTTAGAAACGTATCAATTCCTTTGTTTTTTTCTTTTTTTACAGTATAAATTTCATGTCACTATCTTTAATAAGAACACAGACTTTTGTCTGTAAGCAGTAATTTGTCAGGTGCGACTCGGCGGCAGGTTAAAGGTGCGAATTTCTTCACTGTAGCACCTGAGCGTTAGCACATGCGCTATTACCTTGAGACCGAGGTGGAGAACTAATTTCCATCTGCTGCGTCGAGGCAATCCCTCGCCTCTCTGTGCGTGTGTGTGTGTGTGTGAATAACCTGTGTGTGTGTGTGTGTGTGTGTGTGTGTGTGTGACTAACCTGTGTGTGTGTGTGTGTGTGTGTGTGTGTGTGTGTGAATAACCTGTGTGTGTGTGTGTGTGTTTGTGTGTGGCTATGTTTAGTACAAGAGGGAACATACATAAGGGACAAGAAGCCAGCTGTACTGCCCTTCTGAGACCAGAAATCAGATTCCTTTAGCAGCTAAAACGCTGTATTTAAAAGTGACTGATGACAGACTAATTAAATTAGCATTTCAGCTCGGAGCTGCCGAGTGCAGGGTGGTGTGAAAGGGTTTTGACAGAGCTGGGATATCGTACATAAGGGGGAAGAGAGAGAGAGAGAGAGAGAGAGAGAGAGAGAGAGAGAGAGAGAGAGTTCACGTACAACTCACAACTTTATACGAAAGAGGACGAGATGTGAAGATGGAGAGCATCCATGAAGAACTCCCTCAAAACACACAAACACACACACACACCTTGACTAATACGTCCCGTATCCCGTCTCACCTCCGCCTCCGAGCCCCAAAGCCACACGAGTAGTGAATTAATTTGTGCGACATTAGGAAGGTGTGTTGAAAGGTGTCTGCTCGTGTCTCAAATTAATCGCACCGCTGGTCAGCATTAGCACCTAGACACCCGCCACCACAGCACACACACACACACACACACACTTACAACGCAGCAAAGAGAGGGAGTGTGTAAGTGTGTGTGTGTGTGTGTGTGTAAGAGAGAGAGAGAGAGAGAGAGAGAGAGGATTCGCCCGTTCACACCGGAATAATTAGAACATGTCAGGAAGAATTAATTTCCTCATTTTTCAAAAGGATACACAGAAATTACCATGTTATTATATGACAGGATCCCTGGGAGAATTGTATTAAATTTGATTTCCAACGCAGCCACAACCTCCTCCCCCTCTCTTCCACACACACACACACACACACACACACACACACACACACACACACACACACACACACAACAAATTAAAGTCATAAATAAGATGGAAAGAAGCGGGGCACGGAGCATATGTTTATGGCAATGAGTGAAGCCAGGGGAGCAGAAACAACTATCTTCATTTGGTTTTATTTAAATCAGCTCGACACCATGTGTCTGAATGACAGCGTTCGCTAATGGGGCTCGGATTAGGGGGCTCCTTGATATTAGCCCGGAGACGCAGCAGCCACTTAGCGGGTTACACACCGTACGCTTTGACTCACAACCTCACCAGCTGAGCAAGGAAAACTATTTATAATTAAAAAAAAATGTTAAAAACGAAGCGTGGTTGCTTTACTTGCTTGGGTTCGTGTATGAATATATAGATATATATAAATACACACACACACACACACACACACACACACACACACCTTGTAATTATTTTACCATCTTCCAACTCCAAAATGAGTCTTTGGCTTGCAATGGAGCAAAAAAAAAAAAAAAAAAAAATGTACCTTCAACTATAATATCCCCCTATAGTTTCATTATTCTCTCTCTAATGTGCAAATTTATTCCCCATCTTACAATTCAAGGCCAGAATTAGTGTAACAAAAAACCCTCGTATCACAACAACAGCATGAAAACAGAACCGTCCCTTCCATAAATCCTAGAATTGTTCCCGAACAGCCGTGGGTTTTTTTTTTCTTCCCCTCAGTATTTTATAAACGCGGTTTGAATGTGATTCATAACACGTATGGCACTGCTTAAAGAAAATGATGATGTCTTTGTTCACTAAATAAAATAAAATAGTGTGAACAATCAGGATAGAGACTGCTCGTGCAAAAGCGAACGCAATCAAGGCTGTGAGTGTGTTTAGAAACGCACCGAAACGAGATGAAGAACTATTGACAAATCGCCGCTTTGTCCGCGCACGCCCTTTTCTAAACGTACTCCTTTGTATATTATCGTATTAGGTGCACGTTATCCACGGAGCCAGAGCGTCCGTACGGACGCTTACATTGGAAGTATTTGAATAAAGGAATAAAAAAAATTTTAAAAACAATGAACTTGTCTTCTCTGTTTTCTCTCGAGCGAGACACTTATCCAAGGTTAGCCTCGGCGAACTGACACAATTCGAAAGCGGCGCCGGCATTCACTCCGAACAATCAGACAGGATTTACTGCGCCAATGCCGCCTTCATCCGAGATCCGTCCTGCGACGAGAGGCTTCAAGGTCCTGAAACGAAGCTTTGTGGGGGAGGACAGGAGAAAGAAAAAAAAAAAGAACAAAAAAGGGTCTTTCATTAAGCTTGTTAGCTTATTACAATTCAGCCTCGTCGAAGAAAAGAGCGAAAGACAAAAAGACGACAAAGTTGTGGTTTTCTTTCCCCCCCCTCGTTCTACTCTTTGAGAACGGGCGTCATTAGAGCCGAGCACTCCCCCGAGCCCTGCAAACTTTAAATAATTTGCGAATCAATTAACTCGCAAACTCTCGACATAACACGGATTTCACACCCCCGGGGTTGGGGAGAGGCGCGCGCATTATCAGCTCCGGAGGATTCACGGCGTTTTGGGAGAAAAGTTCATGGTTGAAATCATTAATTCATTTTACAGGACTTTTAGTTATGCATTACGCTTCCCAGCTGTGGAAACCTGGAGATTAATGACATGCTCTTCAGCGCAGCGGCGTGCGCCTCCGTAAAGCTAATAGGTGAAACGGCGCTTTTTTTTTTTCCCTCCCATGTTAACGTCTGTGGGTTGGAAGGCAGGAACGCGGCCAAGTCTGTATTATGTTTCGCTGTTTATAGAGTTAAATAAAGCATATTGAGGTACCAAAAAAAAAAAAAAAAAAAAAAAAAAACCCATATAGAGAATAAATCTTGGAAGGAGCCACGGCCGGGGCAATGATGACCTGTTGCTGAGACGTGAACACACTAAAGAGTGAGACATGATGGTAGGAAATGTCAAGTGGTGTGGAATTAATGGCTGCTTAAGAATCAAATCCAGACTTTTTGGCCTGAACTAGTTAAAGCCAGTGATGAAAGACGCTGGGCATTAAACAGGTGCATCAGCAACGACTTCATCACATAACATAAAAAAACTCTCACCTCATGCAACAATGTAACATTCCACAGAGTCTTTTGCTACATCGTTACAAGAATTTATTACAAATTGTGAAAACAAAAGACTCCGCATTGTGTAACAATTCTTCTAACAATGTAACAAAAGACTGTGCATCATGTAACAATGTTACAAAAGTCTTATAATGATGTAACAAAAGACTTTTCAGCACGTAGCAAACGTAACAAATGTCTTATAACGATGTAACAAAAGACTTTTCAGCATGTAACAATGTAACAAAAGACTGTGCATCATGTAACAATGTAACAAATGTCTTATAACGATGTAACAAAAGACTTTTCAGCACATAACAAACGTAACAAATGTGTTATGACGATGTAACAAAAGACTTTTCAGCACGTAACAATGTAACAAATGTGTTATGACGATGTAACAAAAGACTTTTCAGCACGTAACAATGTAACAAATGTGTTATGACGATGTAACAAAAGACTTTTCAGCACGTAACAATGTAACAAATGTCTTATGACGATGTAACAAAAGACTTTTCAGCACATAATGTAACAAAAGACTGTGCAACCTGTAACAATGTAACAAATGTCTTATAACAATGTAACAAAAGACTCCACATTGTGCAACAGTGTAACAAAATTCTTGTAACGATGTAACTATAGATGCTGCAACATGCAACAATATAACAATATATAAAGTAACTAAAATATAACTAAGGACTCAGCATTGTGTAACAATGTAACAAAATTCTTGTAAAAATGTAATGAAAGACTCAGCATCATGTAACCAAACAAGTAGCAAAATTACTGTAACGATGCAACAAAAGATTGTTGTGTAAGAAAAGGAAAGAACTCATAACACCTAATACCAGATATTAACCAGTATACGTGTGTATAACCAGTGGCATGTCCTAATAAAAACTCCACGAGAATTTAGCGGAAAACTAACCGGAACTCAAACCTCTTCACCACCGAGAACGCTGTCCCTTTCCCCTGAGATCTTAGGAGTTACAATAATTCAATTCCCAACAATTAAATCTTATTCTAAATTCCCGTTGATTAAATGTTAGGCTCTTGGGTCCCTCCGGAGGGATGGGAGAAAGAAGAGTTTCACTGATGAGATTAAAACACTGACCCCAATTGAACATCGTCTCTGACAATAATGGAGGTGAGGGTCAGTGGAGAACTGTAACTGGGGACGCGCAGATAATGGATGAGAAAATAACCACCCAAAGGTTATTCATTTTCATTACTGCGCCTGTTGAGCTGTTTATTTAATTTTTTCCCCCCTTTCCTAGCAGAAAATCATTCCTGGAGACCCCCGGCTCCACAGAGACATCAGCACCAAGACAGGCTAAATGCAAAATGACGGAACGTTCCGGAAAGCTTTATTAGATGAATGGCACGCGCTGACAAAGAGTGTATTCTGCCTATTGAGGAGGGATGGGGGGGGGGGGTGTTAGGGGGTATGTGGAGTGGAGTGGGGTGGGGGGGGGGGGAGGTTGATGATGGCGGGCGCCTGCCTGCATCCTCAGGTGTTTCCAAACGAGTTCACACAGGAGTGATTAAACGGCGGGCACAAACAAGCCACACGTTTGCCCAAATTACTCACCACCTTGTTTTTGTGATTAATTAAACATGCAGATTAAAGTTGCAAAGGAATTTAGATTAATGAGCGCACAAGGCCTCGCTGATAGGAGCGTGCGGGGAATCCGGGGCGGGTGCTTTATGAAAAAATCTAAAACGAAGGAGACAAGAGTGCGCGTCGAGTCTAGACCACGAGCAGCGCTCTGTAATGCGTACTGGCAGCTTCCAAACGACGCTTTTGGCATTGTGTGTGTGAGCGCTAATGGGCTTCGATTAGCCAAACTGCAGATGGGAATGACGAGGCGCGTAAACAGGCTACGTTTAGACTTTTCGAAGCACATATAATATATATATACATATATAAATGTATACATAGACGTATACAATACGTCATATAATTGTGTATGTATATATATATATATATATATATATATATATATATATATATATATATATATATATATATATATATATATATATATATATATATATATATATATAATTATATGACGTATTGTACATGTATATGATTCTTCATATCAGGTGTAAAAGATTTTGGATACGCGAATAAAGCCTGGTTTATACTTCTGATCCTTCCACGTGCTACCTCCGTGCCGCGCGTGTCTGCAGTGCTACGCGTCAGGCGAACTCTGATTGGTCGGTGGAGAGGTGTGTCCTGATGTGTACGCGTAAAAACATTTTGATGAGACATTGTGACATTCCTTGCACAAGTTTAATCCAATGTGCAAAATGCACCGGGTGTAAACAGTACAATTTTCATGGCATCCAGAATTTTCCGTCTTCTATAGACGTGTGTGTGTGTAGTGCTCGCTCAGATTTACCGAATCACTTCGCTGGGTCAACGTTCGGAGCGGGAAAATCGGTCATTTGATTGAAAAAAAGAAGTGCTGCACATATTCACCACACACACACACACACGCACACACACACACACACACACACACAGTCTACACTACAAGGCTCACACTGTTGGCCCACGGCTGGACGTGCTCCAGGACGAAGGGCTGATGTTTGCTGTTCTACACCAGTGGCTCTTTCACCTTTATTCAGCTCAACAATCAGCGCTTCATGACCAAAAATAGAGACCTGACCCTGCAACTTATCAACTCTAATATCTGTGTTCGCGCAGCTCGTAAAGGGGCTCAGTGCGGCCCACAGCTGCTGTGTGGTGTTAGTTGCTCCCAGCATGCTTCAATACCCTAGAACATGTAACAGCATCCTACACGTAGAGTCCAGCTCAGCACAAACCGCGCATAGCAAACCGGTCGAAACGAGACGCACTCACCGAGGAGTAACCCGCTCATATCCTTTTAAAAATTCCCTTTGAAATGACGTCCGTCTGAAAAACCTCGGACGCATTACACCGGCTACCAAAGTGCCAAAATAATGGAATGGAAATTCGTGAGATATCGTGACACGTGATATCTCGATATCTTGCCCTCCCCAAAGTGACGCTGCAATCTGAGACGTGCTGCGAGCTTAATAAAAGGTGGGCCGCCTATTCCCCCCCCTGCCCCCCCCCCTCCCTCCCAGACTGACAAGCCTGGCACACAAAGGTGGTAATCACTCCAGGTCCCTTTGTTATCCCAGCATTCAGCTCTCTCTCTCCCTCTCTCTCTCTCTCTCTCTCTCTCTCTCTCTCTCTCTCTGCGCTGGCAGGCTTTCAGAGCGGACTTAACACGCTGCTCACCAACACGGCGGAAAAAAGAAAAAGGAAAAAAATATCCAGGCAGAGCGACGACGCCGTGTTTGACTTGAAATCACAGGGATAAAGCGCAGGCTTTAGTGAATGGCCGTGAACTTTGAGACGGGATATGTCATTCTCGCCGGCCTAATTAACACCGGGCCGTTATTTTATTTTTTCCCCCCTTCGCTTTAATATAATATTAAGTCCGCCGTCCTGTGGCTCATATCCAACTTGACATTTGAAAAAAGATTAACGTGAACTTAACTTTTTGGGGGAGCTTGTTTGCCTAACATTACCCAGAAGTAACACTTTGCCAGATATGATCTTTTTTTTTTTTTTTTTTTTTAAACGGCGCTGGAAAGAGAACTGCCATTTAAGACATATTGTGGCGCTACGCCGCGGCCGTATATCGGCTGTTTTCTGACACGTTTCTTTAAATGGAGCTCTTTCTTCATGTCTCTGAATGCTCTTATTGAGGGCAACTGGCAGCCAGAAAACTACCAATAACACAGAGCGCATTAGCATAGAGAATAGATTCACTCTATATATACAGATGGAGGTGTGTGTGTCTGTGTGTGTGTGTGTGTGTGTGTGTGAGAGAGAGAGAGAGAGAGAGAGAGAGAGAGAGAGAAGTATCTGACCAAATCCATGTTTTTCTGAAGTGACTGAAATGTTGTGATATTCCTGAAATTCCTAAATTTAAGAACCGCTTCACCGACTTTTCTCAGATCTCATGTCAGAACGCATGAAAAAGCCTATCCTGTGGTGTTAAGAAGCATGATGAATCTTCACCAAAAAAATAAATAAAAAGTATTGTTCATTTAACTTCTTTCTTTCTTTCTTTGTTTTAACATTTTGCAAATGTGATTACGACTTTATAGAAAGAAATGAGCGTTCCAGGAAAGTGAGCAAAAGACACTTGTAGGAGAGAAGAGGCGATGTTTTCGTCACGGATTTGAAATGGAATGATGAGAGACATGCAGAGAGAGAGAGAGAGAGAGAGAGAGAAGGACAACGTGGGTCTGGACTGAAAAATAAATAAATAAATAAATAAATTCCGGTATGTACTCACGTAAACAGTGCGACTTTATCCCCAGCTCCCAGAGATCACTTGTTAGTTGATTTTGAATTCATGAAAATGACCTGAAATGGAAGAAAGGAAAGAGAAAAAAAAAAAGAACGAGTCAGTGACTGTTTCTGAAAGGAGGGAGAGAACGAGAGAGTGAGAGAGAGACAGGAAGAGAGACAGAGTGAAGGAGATGCAGAGACACAGATACATTAAGAGAGAATGGCAGAACAGGAAAGGGTGAGAGACAGAAATAGAGGTAGAAAGACAGACAGAAAGAGAGACAGAGAGGGAGAAAGAGGCAAAAAGATAGACACAAAGAGAGATAGAAAGACTGAGAGAAAGAGAGACAGAGACAGAAAGATTATATATATATATATATATATATATATATATATATATATATATATATATATATATATATATATATATATATAAAACCCTAGAGAGAGAGAGAGAGAGAGAGAGGCAGAAAAGGAAAGAGAGTGAACGACAGAACGAGATACAGCGAGGGAGAGAGAGGTGAGATTGACTGTGAGAAAGAGAGACAGGGAGAGAGATGTGAAAATGAAATAGAAACAGATAGAAAGAAAGACAGAGTGGACGACAGATAGAAAGATAGATAAAAGACAGAGAGAAAGAGATGGAGAGACAGATACATGAAGAGAGAGACAGATTTGGCTGCACACATTAGCAGTTGAAGTTAAACAGCTCTCTCTCTCTCTCTCTCTCTCTCTCTCTCTCTCTCTCTCTCTCTCTCTCTCTCTCACTCTCAGCCACTCATTGTTCCTCTGAGGAACTCGACTCGAGACAATGTTTAGAGTCGGCGTCTCTGATACCTCATTAATCCGTCCTGCGCTGTTTGATTCTGCTAATAAATGCCTTTCATATAAAGTGCTTGTTTTATTCAATCTCGCGCTCGGCCCTCTCTCACACCGCGCTGCGCTAATGATTTATTTAGCTCCCGGCCTCGGATCAGCTCGAGCACGGTTCTCCGGATGGGCGAGAGAGAAAGAGAGAGAAAGAGAGAGAGAGAGAGAGAGAGAGAGAGGCCATGAGGGAAAAGACCAACAAACAGATGCTTTCTTTAATGTAGATGCGCTCAGCTTTTAGCTCTTATCTCAGCAAAAAGTTTTCAGTTTTTCAAATTGCAACTTGGAGAAAGAGGGGGAAAACATTTTTTTTTTAAAAAGAGAGAGATGAAATGAAAGAGGGAAAAAAATGTGTGTGTGGTGAAGGGGTGTGTTGGGGGGGAGAAAGAGTGAGGGAAGAAGTGCACAAAGCTCATTGATGTTCATTTCTTCACATTATTCTGTTTTTCACAACAAGCAGGGATCTCATTACCAGCTGATTTATACAATTAGCCTGCCTCGGCACCGCCAATTAAACAAGGACACAGGGGTTTAAGGTCACAGCTAATTGATCGGCCTGCAATTTGTGCTCCCTCCGTCTCAGGCGAGGGGGGAAAAAAGAAAGCATGAAGCGACCGAGCCCTCTGTTCACACACAGAACCGCAGGAGAACCGCAGGAGAACCGCAGGAGAACCCATCGGATCTGTTCCTCACAATACAGACTGTATACTGTACGTGTGTGTGTGAGGATTCGTGGAAATGACGCACAAAACCTCAAAAACATTATTCATACCATGCAGTGCTGCTGAATCGTGGATTCTGATTGGTCAGAAGGTGGCGATACGTTTTGATACGTTATCGTTTCCATAGTAACAGCACGTTCACAGCGACCCGTACGGCTCCGTTCTCCGCTAATAATAAACGGATTAAACGGAAAAACGTCTGCAACTGATAAATGATTTGGTGGAATTTTCTGTAAGGAGGCGTTTATTTATTTAACCTTTTATGGAAGGAGTCTCCAGTGTCAGAGGGTTTGTTTGTTTTTTTGGTTGTTTTTTGTTTTTTTTTGTCTTATTAACTTCGAGAGGGAGAGAATAAAGAGAAGCCGGTGAGGGAACGTCTGTTTATAGCTGCTATAATGTACAGACAACAGGAACTCATTGGTTCAAGGATGTTTCACAACATTAAAAGTAACTATAAATGGATAAAAAGGATGATGTGTCGTTCTTTAATAGATAAAGAATTGTAATAGTTGGCAACATGCTGTGGCATAAAAGGACTGGGGGGGGGGGTGAGTGTGTGTGTGTGTGTGTGTGTGTGTGTGTGTGTGTGTGTGTGTGTGTGTGTGTGTGTGCGTGCGAATGGAAAGCCGTTGTCATCGAAATCGCACCTCTGAGCTGGCAGCCTGTTTCGAGCTCTCAGAGGGGCGCGTCGTAGGCCTGTGTGTGTCCCCACACTGTCTCACCTCTCCTGCACTGTGTGTGTGTGTGTGTGTGTGTGTGTGTGTGTGTGTGTGTGTGTGTGTGTGTGTGTGTGTGTGTGTGTGTGTGTGAGCCCTTGACAGGAGTGCTAATTCCATAAACGGTTCTCTCCTCCAGTCACATTACATATTCCTCATTCCCGGTGAGCTTTAATAAAGACTGGCCTGTTTTAATTGTCGGGGGTGGGGGGGTGGGGGGGGAGTGATGGGGATGGGGGGTGGGGGGGTAAAAAATTAACAAGAATTTGAATTTATAATGTTGATGGTAATTGAGAGAAATGATGAGGAATGAAAGTAAGAGGTAACGATGTAAACGCTGTCGCTTTATACGCTTGCTTTATTTAAGCAAAAGCCTAGAAAATATTTTTCATTACTACTAATAAAAAAATTTTTTTAAAACAATAATATTAGAAATAATTAGGATGTAGTGCAGTACAAACCCCGGGCATGTGAGGAGTAAAGTGAATGGGTCTGTGTGTGTGTGTGTGTGTGTGTGTGTGTGTGTGTGTGTGTGTGTGTGTGTGTGTGTGTGTGTGTGTGTGTGTGTTGTACTGGGACTAAAGCAGTAAGCAGTGAGAGTTTCCTCAATCAAACCCCTTCACTAATTGCGTGATCATGGATTTGACTACAGAGAATCACAATCAGCTCCGAGTCGCTTTTATTAGTTTCCCAACTGTTTTATTACTGAAGCATTGTGTCTGTAATTACGCCTGCAGTCCGCTCACGCTTTACTCTTCTGCTCTCTCTCTCTGTCTCTCTCTCTCTCTCTCTCTCTCTCTCTCTCTCTCTCTCTGTCTCTCTCTCTCTATCTATCTATCTATCTGAAAAAAAACACAGGCACAGAAAAAAACAGGGAAGAATAAGGCAAGAAGAGAAGAGAAGAGGAAAAACTTTGTAAAGTTAGAGGAGCAGAGAGAAAGAAAGAAAGAAAGACAGAGAGAGATAGACAGAGAAAGAGACCATAAGACAGAAAGACAGACAAATGGACAGAGAGAGACGAAGAGAATGAGAGAGAGAGAAGCAGAGAGATAAAGAGAGAGAGAGACAGGAAGACAGAGAAAGAGACAGACAGAGAAAAGGAGAGACAGATAGAGAAAGAGAAAAAAGAGACAGAATGTGAGAAAAAGAGACAGACAGACAGAGAAAAGGAGAGACAGACAGATAGAGAAAGATAGACAGAGAAAGAGACCATAAGTCAGAGAAAGACAGACAGAGTCAAAGTGAGAAAAAGAAACAGAGAGAGAGAGAGAAGCAAAGAGAGAGAGAGACAGAGAAAAAGAGAAAGAGAAAAAAAAGAGACAGAATGTGAGAAAAAGACAGACAGACACACAGCAAAAGAGAGGGAGAGAGAGAAGCAGAGAGATAAAGAGAGAGACAGACACACACACACACACACACACACACACACACACACACACACACACACACGTCTCTGTTCTCCTCGCCAGCAGTATTAAAGTGTGTGTAATGTGTGTGAATGAAAACAGTTTTTTAACGGCGCTACAAGTTTCAGAGTTCCACTCGATCTCTCCTCCACGTATGATCCCAACACATGTCTCTAATAAACACAACACCGCAAAGTGACTGCTGAGAGCAGGAGCCAAATCACACACACACACACACACACACACACACACACACACACACACACACACACACACACACTCTCTCTCTCTCAGTGAGTACACCCTTCACTCTTCACTCTTCCGCAGCTTGTTTTAGAGAAATGTACTGTACAGCAATATGCTTTTATACATCCTCCAAGGTGAGCTTTTAAGAGACTAAACCTGCACACCGAAGCGGTTAAACTCAGTGGTCATCTCCTATTGCGCTCCGTGACATGACATGGAACATTTTAAATTGCACCCCATCACCTAAAGCTTTATTCAGGCCTCTGAACCAATGAAAAAAAAAAAAAAAAAAAAACACATTACCTCTATACACTATTCCCATCCCTGTGCTCTTCTTAGTCCACAACATGTTAAAGAGGAGATTTAGCAAAGGCAGTTATTGGGACAAAAGAGCCAATCTCACCCATCAGCAGGTCGCTCGTGTACCTAGTGGAGGCCAGGTTATCTCTCCACCAACAGCAGGGCCAGAACCGGGGCCGGAAAAAAGGGGGGAAATGGGGGGAAAATGAAGCAGGAGGCCTTAGACCAGCAACGCAGGCTAAGCTGTCATTCGGGATGGGAGGATTGGATGGTAAGCGGAGAGCATTGGGCGGGGGGGAGGGGGGGGGGGAGGGTTGAAGGGGGTTCTCGCTTGAAAAAGCTCCATGCCTGTCATTCGGCACGGACCCCATTGTCAAATTCAATCTCCAGCCGGACAAAAAGCAACTCGCGCCTGCACTTCTTCCAAAAGGAAACATGGTTCCCCAGCAGCAAGTCGACTTAATTATTGAGCGAGGAGATAAAGCTATCGGAGAGGAGGTTCAGGAGGAGGAGGAACATCGTGAGGAGGAGGAAGGAAGGAAGGAGGGGGGGGGGGGGGGGTAGAACATCCTAACAAAGGTAGTAGGAGTACTGCCTAACCACGCCACGTGTCGGGTGCCGTGATCGCTAATAATTAGCTAATTGGTTTTCACACAGAGAAAATAATTTTTTTAGCTAACCTGAATCTGTGATGTGGCGTAGAGAGTTTGTGAACTGTATAAAACATGAAGTGCAAACTTTGTCTGCAAATTTTGTAATATGTACATAATCGAAGGTGTGTCTTGAATAAAGACAAAATGTTGTCACCGATTATTTTCCTACGACAACGTGCCACAGTGTGTGTTATTCCTCACACAGCTTTGCAATGCCCGAGGTAGAAATGGTCTGCGTCTTCTCAGGGTCACGCTGTAAGGGCCAGCGGCACCACGAATGCTCAGAAGAAATAAAAATCCACCGTGTCATTGAGTTATTTGGGTTTGGTGACAAGTCCAGCGGGTGAACCTCCCCAGCTTGAGTAGACCGATTGCGGCCCTGGAGTCACAATCACGGGTTCAAGACAGAGTCTGCTTCGGTGACTTACCGGCCATTCTCTCGCTCTCGCTCTCTCTCTCGCTCTCTTATCGCCCACACTCTCGTGGGGCGTTTTAGCTGCTGAAATCCTGTTCACCACATACTGGTTTTTAGAAGCTGTGAAATGAGTGCCGGAGAAGCGTGGCCACAATGTCCGCCTGTGTTGCCACTGGCCTCGAAAATGGGCTCGGGGTTTTTTGTCCAGGGAATGCATAAATGGAAGTTTTTAACACCTCAAAGGAAAGAAGGGCTTTTGTGCGGCCGCACTGGTGAAAGTCGTCGCTCTCCTGAGGAGGCAGACGCGCTGAGTGCTGCAGGACAAAAGGACCCGGAGCCCCGAGCAGCAGGAGACATGGTCGGCCATGAGCTCCACACCCATACACACACATACACACACACACACACATACACCATCACTAACATATATATATATACCCCTTGGTAAATATGCGCAAAGAAGGCTGTGAAAAATTGTCTTTATTGTTTAACCTTTTGATCTTTTGTTCAAAGAAATTCACAAAAATACTCTGCTCTCATGGATCTCAAACAACTGCAACACAACACAGGTTTATCCAAAAAAAATATTTATTAAATATAGGTGTGCAACAATTATTGGCACCCTTTTAGTGAATACTTTGTGCTACCTCCCTTTGCCAAGATAACAGCTCTGAGGCTTCTCCTATAATGCCTGATGAGGTTGGAGAATACATGGCAAGGGATCTGAGTCCATTCCTCCATACAGAATCTCTCCAGATCCTTCAAATTTCTAGGTCCACGCTGGTGGACTCTCCTCTTCAGTTCACCCCACAGGTTTTCTATGGGTTTCAGGTCAGGGGACTGGGATGGCCCAGGGCAGGACCTTGATTTTGTGGTCAGTAAACCATTTCTGTGTTGATTTTGATGTACGTTTTGGATCATTGTCCTGCTGGAAGATCCGACCACGGCCCATTTGAAGCTTTCTGGCAGAGGCAGTCGGGTTTTCATTTAATATCTGCTGATATTTCATAGAGTCCATGATGCCGTGTATCCTAACAAAATGTCCAGGTCCTCTGGCAGAAGAACAGCCCCAAAACATTAAAGAGCCACCACCATATTTAACCGTGGGCATGAGATACTTTTCCATATGGCTACCTCTCTGTGTGCTCCAAAACCACCTCTGGTGTTTATTGCCAAAAAGCTCTATTTTGGTTTCATCTGACCACAGAACCCGATCCCATTTGAAGTTCCAGTAGTGTCTGGCAAACTGAAGACACTTGAGTTTGTTTTTGGATGAGAGTAGAGGCTTTTTTCTTGAAACCCTTCCAAACAACTTGTGGTGATGTAGGTGACTTCGGATTGTAGTTTTGGAGACTTTCTGACCCCAAGACGCAACTAACCTCTGCAATTCTCCAGCTGTGATCCTTGGAGATTTTTTATATAGACAATATAGACACACGTCCAATTCCAGGTTGATTCATAACATTTCCAGTTGACTGGAACTTCTTAATTATTGCCCTGATGGTGGAAATGGGCATTTTCAATGCTTGTGCTATTTTCTTACAGCCATTTCCCATTTTGTGAAGCTCAACAACCTTTTGCTGCACATCACAGCTATATTCCTTGGTCTTACCCATTGTTATGAATGACTAAGGGAATTTGGCCTGTGTGTTACCTCATATTTATACCCCTGTGAAACAGGAAGTCATAGTTGAACAATTTCCTGTTCCTAGTCACCCAGGTGTACTAAAAAAATTTTAAATATCAATGGGAATATACTTCAAATATATTTTTCTCATATGAATTCATAGGGGAGCCAATAATTGTTGCACACCTATATTTAACAAAGATATTTTTTTGATAAACCTGTGTTTTGTTTGCGATCGCTTGGTATCCATGAGAGCAGAGTATTTTTGTGATTTTTTTGAACAAAAGATCAAAAGGTTAAACAATAATGACAATTTTTCACAGCCTTCTTTGCTCATATTTACCAAGGGGGCCGATATTAGTGGAGGGCAACATATATATACACACACACACACACACACACACACACACACACACACACACACACACACACACACACACACACACACACCTATTTTCTTTTACCGATTCAGACAAAGGTCAAAAACATGCTTTCAATGACACGAGCATGATCGTTCGCAAATCTTTTACCCAGATGCTGAGTAAATCTTTCCACAAAAGGAAACAGCTTGAAAACAAAGTCAGGTTGATTGATTCAGAGTCTAACTTTGTTTAAAAAAATAAAAATAAAAATAATAATAATAATTCTAGGCTTCCTTCCTCTCACTTCTGAAATTCATTCGTTTTGTTTTTCAGACAACAAAAGCCGACAGCCAGCGCCGACAATCAGCGCGTGAGCGTTACGCATCCACAATAAACATTTAAATGCAAATAAATCCGAGGCACAAAAGGACCCGCATCTTCTGTCAGTGGCAACATAATCAACCTGCAATTGTCTCCTGACTTTCAGCCATTTTCAGTGACAAGGTCTAAGCGGCGAGCATCTGTATTCAAATGACTGCGCTCGCTCTTTAAAAGACCAAACGCCGGGCAGGGATTTTTTTTTTTTTTTCTTTTCCATTCATTTATTTCTTTTTTCCCCCCTAACAGTGCCGAAAGTCAATCACATGCTGAATTAAACCAGAATGGGATCAATTGATCCAGAAATGATCAGGTTACAATCAGGCGCCATCAGTTGTCCACGAAATTATTTGTCATTTTTTTCCCTTCTTGTTGTTTTGGTTTTTTTTTTATTCAGACATTTTCAAAGATTACATTTGCAACTGAATTGAAAATGCGACCGCTTTAGACGATCTGATAAGACTGAGATGAGGGGAACGTGAAATGAGATGAACACGAGAGCGTTGAAAATGGCGTCTTACGTAGCGGATGAAGAGGGAACCGTGGAGGCCCTGTGGCGGGAGCTCAGGACGGCCTTCGCTCTCTTCATGGCTGTGATGAAGCGGAGTTACTGTTACCGCACTGAAGTTGATTATTTTCCTGTAACAGCATGTCCTGAAGTGTTTTATTCCTCTTACACCACAGCAGTTTGTTTTAATATTGTGAAATGTCCATGAAACAAGTTTGTTCCTGTTGTCACTTACGTTATAAACAGCTATAAACAGTCGTCCCGTCACCAGCCGCTCTTTATTCTCTCTCTCTCTCTCTCTCTCTCTCTCTCTCTCTCTCTCTCGACGAAAAAAACGACACGTAAACTCCTCTGTCCTGAAGATATCAGAAAACTTAAAGTTACAGCTTTACCTCTGACACTGGAGACTCCTTCCATAAACGTTCCATAAAAAGCAAACATCTCCTTCATGAGATAAACTTCACAATATCGACGATTTCACACGTTTTTTTTAATTTTTTTTTTATATCCGTTAATCATCAGCCTAGCGTCCGCCGCACGAGCCCCGTGAACGAGCCGTTGCCATAGAAACGATAACGTATTAGAAACAAGCACGTTAATGTATATAAACCTGTGATTCGCTGCTGCACTACTGTCAGAGCTGCTGTTATAGAAACACCGACCAATCACAGTCCAGATGGGGTAGGGATTATAGGTTGAGATTAAAGGTTATAAGAACGACAAAAAGCAGAGCGAGAGATGAGAGAAAAACCCGAGAGGAAACATTTCATATGAATTCCCAAACGCGCTCATAAATCCTTGCCACAAACCCGCACAGGGAAAGAAAACAAACGATTTAAAAGAGCTACGTTTAGGTACGAGAGAAATACGCCGAAAGGAAAGCGACGCTGTAAATGTTTCCTCAGACATTCTTCACAGGAAGGTAAATCTTAAACGTGATGGACAGCCGTGTTTCCAGCGAGCCCTATACAACCGGGTTTACGCATTGAAACAATTAACATTATAACCTCTCGCTCCGCTTGTTTACATTAACGCCGATCACGCCGTCCTTTCCTCCCGCTCAAAAGCTCGCCATTAATCGTCACGTGTTGGAGTGCAAACGGCTGCGTTTGGGAAGGGTGGAGAGAGAAATGATCGGTTTGAGAATATCTCTGCATTCTTAATTTTCTAGAGAGGGAAATGATTTAAAGGACGTGCACAAATCTTGGCTGACACGACCGGAGCTGGCTAGGCAATCTCGCTCTCCGTCTTGGCGCTGCACGCATTTAGGGCAAAAAAAAAAAAAAAAAAAAAAGAAGTCCCTGAAACACAGAGCACTTTCCTCTCTCTGGTGAAAAACAAATGCATCATTTGAGTCACTGATCGGCGGTATAATTGAGTTTATTACTTTTTTTTCTTCTTTTTTTTCTTTTTTAAAGAAGGGGGGGGGGGATAGAGCTTTTGAAAATTGGAGGTCAAATTATCTCTCCAGTCAGGCAATAAATAAGTCAAACAAGGTAAGGGCTCCTGCCAGAAGTATTTTAGTGCCGAATTCAATTAGTGGGGGGAAAAAAGAAAAACAGGAGACGCACGGTTCTCAGCTCGGCTATTAGAGACACGTCCTTTCCCATGATGCTTCGGCAATCAGCTTTTCAGGTGTTGGAGAAGAGACGAGCAGCTGTATGGGGACGAGAGCGGCTTCAGGAACGTAATCACCGTGAGTTTGGGGAAATTACACGTGGCACGTGATTGTGCCAGCAGGTCGAGGAGAGATATTATTAGTAGAAGTAGTAGTACTAATAGTAGTAGTTTCACTTCACCTAAACCTCCATCTCCATAATACGGTCACAAACCCCCGAGGCAGGAGTGACGTGATCTAGACCAGAAATATCCGATTAAATTTTGCGAACTAACTAAAAATGATCAAATATATTTATTTTATTTTTAAAATTGCTGAAAAAGGTCCAGCTAAGCAGCTAGCAAGCTTGATTGACGATAACAGTCACCGTTTAACACTAAATCATTTATTGGTTCATGGCTATATGCAGTATCCCTGCGTGTCATGTGACTTCACACTCTATCCTGGCGGCCATTTTGAGAATCAAATAGGAAACGTCGACGCATCAGCGTTAATGAGCGTGTGTAACATTAAGAAGATTTGTTTTCATTTTCACTTATACTGCCCCAACACGGTGCACTTCACTACACAGATAATACGTTTTGTGGAGCAGTCACACTTCCTCGTAGCGATGTTAGCTAGCTAGCTACGTCATGGGAGAACTGGAAAGCTTATCTCAGCAGCAAGTTAGCAAAAGTTAGTTAGTTAGCTAGCTGATATCGACAAGGAGAGCAGTTGTGTACGTGATAAATAACTATTAGCAAACCACAAATTTTGTATTAAGTGGAATCCGCAGTTCAGAGGAAAGTAAAAAAGTCCATTTTTAGCGAAGTATCGCCATCTCTTCTTAAGTAAGGTGCCATAATTTTGGCCCCAAAACCAGAAAAATCACATGACTGAGACACTAGGATAAGATGATACCAAGTGGTTATGATTTGTTTCATAGTTGCTCTTCACGTTTCTCTGTCTAATAGTCTTTAAACATTCTATTTATCTCATCAAGTTATTATTTTTGAACAAGCCGTGTTATCATTAATCAGTTCGCTGGTCAGATCTTAGAAGGTGAATAAAACGTAAAGGTTCGATGAAGGTCCGTGAAAAAAAAACGCTTTGCTTTCCCGATGAGCTGAGAATCTGCTCCTGAAGCCGTGAAGGTCGACGTTTAAAAAACACTGGAGTCCCTAAACTACGGCTAGATTTTCTTTTTAATATACTGTACGTTGATTGATTCTGGTACAGGGTTTTTCCTCGTGCCTGGTCCTCCAGCGAAACCGAATTCCCTCATGCTCCTTTCCATTATGCAAGTCATTGTAAATGTTATGAGACGTACAAGGTGGTCAGACAATCTGAAACAAGCGTAGTAAAGTAAAAAGAGAAGAAAAAAATAAATAAATAAAAACGTGAGACACACACTCCACACGCCCAACCTTACAAACCTTACAAACCTTACAATGTGGCCTTTGTGACATAATGCCCGCTCCACGGTGGATTTTTGGAAAATAATCCAAATTTTCCTATCCCATGTATCCAGTAATAACAACTTACATCACATAGCGCTGCTTATACGTGCCGTGAGTGAATTTTTTTTCTAGGTTCGAGAGGGGGGTAAGACAAACACGGCCAAGCGGTTATTATGTTCCAGTCGTGCCCAGAGAGCCCATTAGAGCGTGGCACTGGTCGTGTGAAACCTGAGGAACTCCTCACCTAGTGGAGTTCGGAGCAGACGGTTAACGAGCCAGACGTCTGTGAAATATTTTTTTAAACGAAGATATTTTTTAAAGACTTTGTGCTTCGTATCTGACAGTTGAATCGGACTAAGCATGAGAGTCAGATTTTAAGAAAAATGGGGATCCACTTGACCACACACACACACACACACACACTGATGACAGCAACATGACGTTAGCATTATCGGTGATGAAAGCACGACAGGTGGGTCACAGGAAAAGGTCTCGACATTTCACTGCGCCTGTTTAAGACATGGCTCGCATTATTCTCAACTCGTACTGTATACATTTCCGACCCCATTCCACGTTCCGGCTTCGTCCGATAAATCCGAGAGCGATCCGAGTGCTAAATAAGTGCGCGATCTGAGACGGAGACGGCACGTGGGAAAGGAAAGGTGCCACATGGAGAACGCTCGGCTCTCGACCTTGGCTCTCGGCTTGGCGCAACTTCACACTTTCTCCTCCAGATTTCTCAAGCATCATGCAAAGTCGAGTGGTGAAGCATCGGCTTGATTACCACGCCACGTCTCTTAAAGCACACACACACACACACACACACACACACACACACACACTTATGGATCTCAGCTCAGGGGGACAAAAAACAACAACAACACACCAAGGATGTGAATAAACTGTTTAAAAAATATATATATATATATAATAAACTGCTTTAAAATGGCAGTGTTTGTACGGTGTATTGATAGAACTTTAAACCACACCACTGTAAAGAATAAAGTATACAGATACATTATTGTCGCTAAAGGTTGGTCGCTCCTCAGTGCACACACTGTTGGGGTTTTTTTTCCCCCTGTGCTGCTCACAACACAATACAAGTTCAAAAATTTTGTATTATTTCTCTCCTTTTCTAAAGGCTGTGAAAGGCTTCAAGATAAGCAGCCTTCAGCAATAAATTCAGAGAACGCTAAGCTTTTTTTTTTTATTTTATTTTATTTTATTTTTTTTATGTATAGCTCTCGGAGCGAAAAAACCAAACCGTGCTGAAATCAAAAGGCCAGAGGAAGGTTATTCTGAGAGGGAAGTCACTTGTGAAATTGTAAAAGTTGTGACAGACTGCAGTCTATTTCAGACGCTTTGTATGAACTCGAAGCAGGCTATCGCACGCCGGATCGTGTTTTAGAAGACCGACAGGCGAGAGGAGAGAGGAGTAAAGCGCCGACTGATCTCCCTGGCAAAGTGAGGCGATAACAAATGCCTTTATCTGCCTCCGAAAGTCAAGGAAGAACAAGAGACGAGCGCTGTTGAGTTCTGGATTGTGATTGGTGCAGCCGCAAATCACAGGTTTATATTAATGTTAATATTAATATCAATCCGCTCATTCTAATCCAGTACGTCATCGTTTCTATAGTAACAGCATTCACAGGGACTCGTAAACATGTAAACATGTAAGTAAACGTTTAATTTAACTTTGATGGAAGGAGTCTCCAGTGTCAGCGGTGAAGCTGTAACTTTAAGTTTTCTGACGTCTTCGGGACAGAGGAGTTTATGCTCCTTTGCGGTTTCTCGGTAACGCGCGTAACGAGCTGCGTTTATTTGTCTTATCAACTTCAAGAGAGATTATAAAGAGAGGAAGGTGAGTGGAACGACTGTCTATAGCTGCTATAACGTACGTGAGAACAGGAACTCACTTGTTTCATGAAGAAACATAAAAATTATGATGTGTTTTCCTTTAATAAGTAAATAATTGTACATGGTTGCTGTGGTATAAGAAGAATACAACACTTGTGCAAGACAGGACAGGAAAACAATCGACGTCAGAGCGGTAACAGGGAGGCCGCTTCATCACACCACCCCGACGATGATTATTTTCCTGTAACAGCACAACCCGGAGCCTCGTCAAACCGTCTCCGACGAAAACAGTTTGACAGAAATGAAGCCGTCACGTGTTAAAAAGGATATCTTGTGCGCATTTCTAGCGAGACCTGTAAAAAAAATTTTTTTCAAAAACGAGGCTGATATCGGATGAGCTTTGTGGAAGACAAAAAAAAAAAAAAAACACTCTGCAGAATATTTCTGCCTGTTTTTTTTTTTTTTCCCATTTGAATATTCATCCAGTTTCCACGTCCCCAAGAAACTCTTCTAATCAGAGTCACTTCCCCCTTTAATCACAGGGGCTGTAATTATGTTCTGATAAAGCGTTTTTTCCCGCACTCCTCCGTGTCACTCACAGGTCTAGTGCGTGGAATACGCCTCTAAAAGCTGTCACATGTCACACGCCGGCACAGACGCTTATCCTTTCGCCACTAATTGATATTAATACTGACCCTAACACGCCTGGACGAGTAAAAATATATATCCAGAAATCGGAGATGACTTTACCAGATCTGCTGCAATTGTTTAAACCTGAGTGCAAATGGAAGGGTGCCCAAAAAAAAAGCAGCACCACGGCTATATCGAGGCTTCTGCTTTACTCTTTGTAAATCCATCCAGCACAGGGATTAGAGGAGAAGAAAAAAAAAATACAGCTCTCTCGGTTTCCATGTTCATCTTGGAAGAGCTCGGCGTCAGGGACGATCGCGAACCGCAAGTTGATAATGATGACGATTTAATTAGAAGGCTCTCTGTGGTCTCTGGAGTTCGCCCAAACTTCTCCACCCTGCAGATGGCGACCAATAAATTTAGCTACACCGAGAAAGAGGAGGAACATCTCTTCATCTCCACCACCACCACCATCACCAACATCATCATCATCATCATCATCATCATCATCATCTCAGTCCTGCCACTAAACCAGAGACAGAGAGTTTTATTCCCATGTGACATGCCACCACAGGGTTCTCAGCTCACACACACACACACACACACACACACACACACACACACACACACATTTAAGCCAAGATCTGAAACTACTTCTCTAATCCTTTTGAAATATAGTGACTCTGTTTATACGACGTTAGAAGAATAGCACGATGAAAAGGTCCGAGATGGAAGAAAAGAGAGCTTGTGTTTTCAAGGTGGATAAACAGAAGAACAACAAAAAAAAAAAAAAAGGAACGTGGTGTAAAATTAACGGTTCAACAAGTCACGGCTCAGAGAAAACCTCATCTCATTTGCATCACAGAGGGCCTGAGAGGGTTTGAGTTTTGCTCTGTGTCATAGTTTCGGTTTCTTTCTTTCTTTTTAATAGAGAGCTACAAGGTATGAAAAAGGAAGGGGGGGGGGGGGGGGGGAGGTCTCCGCTCTTAACATAATCTAATAAACCCTGCCTCGTCCTCTTCTTCTTCTTCTTCTTCTAGTTCTTCCTTCTCTTTCCTTCTGGCGTTTATATTTTCCCGTCCACTCAGCTCGGAGCGAGTTACGCTGTTCGTGGGTGTCCGGCGTGTGCCAGTGTGGCTGTTCTTTAAGACCATCAAAGAGGCTCTTGGGGAAGGCTCGGGAGGCAAAACCGCACATTTTCCTCCATCATTTCAACAGTTTTTCCATTTAAAAAAAAAAAAAGAAGAAGAAGAAAAGAAAAAAATATTACACCATTATAGTTCTCTCACTCAGCAGACTTTTGACAGCCGTGCTGTGAAACAGTCCTGCGACACGGAGGAGATGAAGGAGGAGGAGGAGGAGGAGGAGGAAAACTCAAAGAAAGAAAAAAAGAAAGAAAGAAAGAAAGAAAGAAAGAAAGAAAGAAAGAAGTGAGGGTTGTCCTGGACCAGGAGGTTGCTTGATGAACTAATGAAGAAAAAAAAATTCCCTGTGCCAAAGCAAAAGCAAAAACAAAAAAAACAAAAAAAAAAAAAAAAGTGGGGGGAAAGGTTCACATTTTCCATTTTACTTTTGGTGTGGCTCAAAACGAAGGAGAAAGAAAGAAGGATAGAGAAAGAGAGAGAGAGGGAGAGAGAAAGAGAGAAAGAAGTGTCTTTGCTGTCGTTGGAGACGCTGTGGAGGATCAGCGAGTTCACGTCTGAGGCCCTGTTTGTTTGTTCGGCATCTCCACACTGACGCGCCCTTGACCCCTACGTCCCTTCGGCTGAGTGTTCTCGCCGGTTCTACCCACAATCCCCGTCGCCTTAAGAACCGCGCGTGGCCTATTCAGCTACAAAGACGCCTGGCGCTGCTTTGAAATGAACATCATTATCTGCAGAGGTGCAAACACACACACACACACACACACGCACACACACACACACAAATACACCGCATCGTCGCCTCATCAAAGCTCGTTCACGAACGAGCTCCAAGTGCTTTCTCTCCATACCTGCCCATTTTCTATGCAGCCCAGAGAGAGAGAGAGAGAGAGAGAGAGAGAGAGAGAGAGAGAGAGAGAGAGAGAGAGCAGCACTTGTGGTCAGGTCTGCTGAAGCCATTTTCTCATGACGCACGCCCTGTAAAATCCACGAGTCAGTGTAAATAATCATGGAATAAGGAAACAAAAGAGCTGGCCAGAGTGATTTGAGCTTAACTACTGTCAGAACTACAGCCACAGAAATTACACCCTCCTTTTTTTCCACCCTCTTTTGTCACTTTAATTTGTTTCTGGCATCGTCCGCCCCGAGTTTCCACAGACGAGAAGAGAAAAAAAAACAAAAAAAAAAAAAAAAAAACACCGTAGGCAATGCGAATTTTGGCATGACGTCCTCAAACGTTTTCCATATAATTTTCAAGAGTGGATCAGATGTCCGTTTTTGCAACTACAATAAAAAAAAAACTGTGGAGCAGCGGAACAAGATGTTAGCTACCGGTTCTTCGGTGTGTGGGGAAAAAAAAAAAAGAAAAGACGAGAGTCTCAATAAGATCCAGGGTCACGTGAAAACGTCGTTCTAGACTTTTAGTGCCTCTTTGGAAGGATATTTTTAATCTCATTCCTAAATTTCTGATCATCCTCCTGATCTTTGCTTTTAGCACAATATACAGAATATAATCCTAGCTAACCAGCGCATGAATACAGATGCATAAATATATCTATATACTATATATACTATCTATATAATACATATACAGTTGAATAAACTGTTCGGGTTCATCATAGTTAAGTCGTTTAACCCAAAGTCTCTTTTTATTTTTTTTTTAGGATCACAGAAATGACAATTTGTCAAAACGTTCACGGAAAATGTTTCTAGAACGTCTGAGATCGATCAGAAATGCAGACACTTGTGCTTTGTTTGTTTGTTTGTTCATTTCTTTTCAACGTCAACCTGCACGGGGACAGCGGATGAAAATGTGTCACACTCGAAAAGAAAGAAAGAAAAGAACAACGATCCGTGCTTCGTTTCCAAACTCGTTTGCATATCGCAAAAACTTCGCGACGTCGGTATCGCAAAGCCGACTATCCCGATGCTAATTAACAAACGCTACACACACACACGCACACACGCGCACACACGCGCACGCGCACACGTGCGATCAGCCGAAGATGGCGTTCGACGTGTGAATAATCTCGGCGCGGTAGCGCGGCCTTGTAAATCAGCGAGCCACGTCTCCGCAGATTAATTACTGACCCCTGACTGGCTCCGTGTAAAGTTAGCGATCCATCAGCTCGTGACAGGTTCACGATGAGCCGAGCTGAAATAAACACATGCGCGAATACACACACATACACACATTGTGACAGGCCTATGGAGAACAGCGAACAGCTGTGAGTGTAGAATGCTAACGTCTGTTAGCGTTATAAATACAGCAAGTATTCACAGTACACATCCTGAACACGTAGCGTAGCGGCTAAACCGCGCGCTGAGATACTATAGCGCTCTTATTGTAATACTCTGACTGGATTATTCTGGATTATTTTTAATACTATTCTATTGGTCTTACCGTACTCGTCTAATCATAGTACATGTATTGTAGCACTCTTAAAGTATTACTCTTATTCTGTGTTATCTGTAATACTATCGTACCAGTCTTACTGTATTACTCTTATTGTTGTACTGTAACTCTGGATTATGATACTACACTTACTGTATTACTACATTATTCTTACTCTGTATTCCTTTTATTGCATCACTCTTGTACTCTATTACTTACATTACTATAACTGTCTTACTACTTATTACTTTTGCTTTATTCGTCTTACTTTAATACCGCTGTCGTATTACTCTTTCTTTATTACTCTTATTGTTTTATTATTACTGCATTACGTTTATTTTATTATTAGTGTAATATTCTTTACGCAATACTCTTTAAAGTATTATTTTAATAAGCATTATTATTTAATACGTGTTATTTTTAATACTTCTGGAACACTCTTACTGTATTACTCTCAAAGTATTATTACTTTTAATGCTACTGTACTCCTTTTACTCTGTATTACTCTTATTGCACTTGTCTAACTGTAGTTTTCTTACTGTAAT
>CM042567.1:1555000-1582500 GCA_023630585.1 Cranoglanis bouderius
TTGCCTTCCTTTATAATTGGACATCTTCCATATCTTGCAAAAGAAGCGAGGCGCGAGCCAAAAAATATAGAATGATACAGGTTTCTTTCTCTTTTCTTTTTTTTTTTTTTTTTTTTTTTTAATCAGACCCGCGTGCTGTAACGCTTACTTTAAAAAAAAAAAAAAACTGCATGCAGACTAAACTCTAAAGTCAAACTAAACAAAACCCTATATTCTTCCTGAAAGTGCACGCGGAAAGAATCAAAAGAGCCGGCAAAAAGAGCGCGCGCGCGCACGTGATTGTCCAATGAGAAAGATCCGGCGCAGACCGAGCAAACACACACACACACACACATAAACCACACACGAGCCTGAAGTGCGCTCGCGCTACAAAATGAAACCTACATTTTAAAAAACAGAAAGAAAGAAAAAGAAAGAAAGCCCTTTTCCTTTCCATACAGTCCGCAAAAAAAAAAAAAAAAGAAAAGAAAAAGAAAGAACGAAAAAAAAAGAAAAAAAAAAAACAACTTACCGGCACCATATGCGACAAACGTTTCGCTCTCTGGATCCCCCGGCTGTACAGGAAACGGCACGGTGTGCTGCACAGCGCGCGCGTCGGCACGGTGTTTCCGCTGAGCCACGCGCAGACAATTTCTGGAGAGGAGAAGAAGAAGAGGAGAGAAAAAAAAAGGAGATCAAAATGACATTTGTTTTAAAATATTATTATTATTATTTTAAGTTATGCACGGTGTTCGGGCGCTCGGTGTGTTTGCGCTTTTGTGATGTAAAGTCAGTCTTATTTATTTATTTATTTATTTATTCATATTTAATAAATTACTGATTGATGTGCAAAAGATCAATCAATCAATCAGGATACATTCAGCTGTCTTGGAAATGTTTCCAAGTTTAATATGCATGAATTATTTTTTATTGTTTTATAATAATGAGTTTGGAATTAAAGGTGTTGTGAAAGTGTTTATTAGTTCTAATAACCGGCATGGTTTCTTTTCTGCAAGAACAACTGTCAGATCCCATCCTATCACACACACACACACACACACACACACACACACACACACGCACACACACACGCACACACTCGGGGAATAAAGTATGTTCATTGAGAGCCCAGGACACCTCGGGACAGGAGAGGACAGTGCAGCACATCCCCTTCCCAGCAATAATCAGGACAATGTGCTGAATCGGCGGTCTAATTATAAACGCGCCATTTGGACCTCCATTGCCGCCTTACCTTATGAGGGAAGTTGCACACACACACACACACACACACACACACACACACACACACACACACACACACACACACACAGCGGCACGGCAACTGTTCAAACCAGAATGCCATTAGCGGATCAGCTTCGACCCAACACTGGGACGAGCAGGGAGAGGTGGTGGAGGCAAAGGAGGAGGTGGAGGTGGGGGGGTTGCTTTTCAAACAGCCCGTCTCACTTAAGACAAGAGTGTATTATTAGCCGCCCGGTTATTCTTATATCTACTTCTACACACTGGACACGAAGTTCAGATAGAGGAGGGAGAGAAGTTAAGCTGGCTTTAATTAAGGTGTCCGGTTGCGTCCCTGAACAACAGAGCTTTTGTGTCTCTCCATCCGAGTTTATAAAGATAGACAGAGAGAAAGAAAGAGAGAGAGAGAGAGAGAGAGAGAGAAAAGCAATTTTTCAAACGAAATTACTTTCTCTCAGAACTTGCATGACGCTGCGCTTCACTTAAAAATTAATTTTTGCATTCTCTCTTTAAAATAAATAATAATAATAATAATAATAATAATAATAATAATAATAATAATAATAATAATAATAATAATAAACAGAGAGGCTACACAGTCCTGAAACACGTCAGAATGCTGTGTTTCTTATTAAAATATTATCAGCTCATGTCCAGCAGTCGAAAAGTCGCTTATCAGTGTGTGTGTGTGTGTGTGTGTGTGTGTGTGTGTGTGTGTGTGTGTGTGTGTGTGTGTGTGTGTGTGTGTGAGAAAAGTCTAAGAGAGCGGCTCTAGTTTGGAGGGAAACACCCTTAAGATGATGAGCTATCTCTGTCACACAGGCAAAGTTCACACGCACTGCAAGTCCGCCGCGTGCTCTCTTAACACCTTCACACACACACACACACACACACACACACACACACAGACCGTGTGTTTAGGAAATCATGATGTCCTGTGTGTGTGTGTGTGTGTGTGTGTGTGTGTGTGAGAGAGAGAGAGAGAGAGAGAGAGAGAGAGAGAGAGAGATAAAAGACTGTATATATTTCGGGTTTAAATATTAAAAAATATGAAAAGTCGGGAAACATAACGGGAAACAAGCACGCGCGCTGTTCAAGGTTACAGAGTGCTATTTTCTTTTCTGGAAATGATATTACAGTGGGGGGGGGGAGTGGGGGGGCACTTTAAAACAATTTAGTGGTGAATTGAGATATTTAACTCGATTTACTGTGGTGTCATTTACATCATTTACACTCACCGTTTTAATAAAAAAAAATTATCCTTAAAATTAAAATATTCATTTTCATACTTCACTTACTTTTCAGTCGTCTATTTCCCAGGACTGGACGTTGTTTTTGTTTTTTGTTTTTTTCTTTTCTTTTAGACAGACTGACACACCGCTCGAAAAGTAGTCTTATCGTGTCCAGAGTTGTGTATTGTCTCTAAATGGATGAGCACTTCATTTTAATTTATGACTTATGCATTCTTCTGAGGTCAATTCTCCTGACCTCGGAGGGAAAGTGAAGCCAAGAAGAATTTCCACGCTTTTATTTTTTAACTCTCTCTCTCTCTCTCTCTCTCTCTCTCTCTCTCTCTCTCTCTCTCTCTCTCTGCGGTGGCACCAGATCGCCTTAAGGACATGTGCACCATTCATGCACCATCTATTATTATTATTATCATCATCATCATCATCATCATTTATTATTATTTATGCTGATTATTATCCTTTTCTGATCGGAGCGATAGCGGTTTCAAAAGAAGGTGGAATCTGAACTGCGCTCTGTGCGTCACTGATAATGAAGAGTACCGCTCTGTGGACGAAAAGTGAAATTGCTTCCTGAGCTGGGGAAGTTCTCTGCCATCTGGATAACCACGAGACGTCTTATTAACAACACAGGAGGGGGGGAAAACGAGTTTTAAAATATATCACAGCCTATAAACCGGTCGGTGATTTTATTGTTTTGTTTTGTTTTAATCATGGAAAGGTTCTGGTGTTATCGGGGTTTTTTCTCCGCATGCGTGTATAAATCAGCTTAGGAAAGAGAGGGGGGGGAAAGTGCTGACTACATACTGCAGCCTAACCACCCGTGCAGGAGAAAGGTGAAGTTCGGAAAGTGTTCAAATTTAAAGCAGATCTACAAGAAATAGGAAAGGAAACCCTGTAGGCACCGGAGAACCGGAGCGCTACAAGTTCAGCCCCGCTGTCAACACGACAAGCAGGCGACCACGGCGATAAACAACAACCACTACAACAACAACAAGCAAACAAGACACCCTAATGCCAAACGCACACTTCAACCCAAATCCCTGTCATGTTTTTGTCGTGTTCCAGCGCTGATAATGACTCAGTACAAGCGCACAACCCGGTTTCGGAGGAAACGCGCAAACGCGCGACGCGTTTAAATGAAACGTGTTTAAATGACGCGAACAACAGGTTAGAGTAAGTAAGTAAGTAAGTAAGTAAGTGGTGAGGAGGGGAAAAAGTTTACCTCAATGTGAACCACGCGGGTCAAACCTCAGCTTCGTTGTCCCACGTCGTATCCCGATTCGGTACAAAACAAAACGTAGAAAAAGTGAAGAAAAACAAAAATGAGTCTCGGAGCGAAAAAACAAAACAGCAACTAAAAGTGGAAAACAGACCGCGGCGGGGATACGAAGTTAAAACTGTCAACAAAACAATATGCTACGAGCTGCTACGAAATTGTCCCCGCTGGTGTGCAGAACAGAAACAAGGACAGAAGATGAAGAGGAAGAAGAAGAGGAAGAAGAAGGAGAAGACGGCGGAGAGCTGCTGTCAATCTTGGCAATCAATGTGCGCGGCCATGTCGCAAGCATTCAAAGCATTTCCCGTCGTGCAACATCAGAAAGTGAGTGGCCAGGGGCATTGATGTGAGCAAGGCAAAAGAGGCAGGGCTCCCCCTCCCAGACAAGAGAGAGAGAGAGAGAGAGAGAGAGAGAGAGAGAGAGAGAGAGAGAATAGGAGGCTTCAGGAGGGAGGGGTGAAGGAACAGCGATTGTGGCCTCTCCAAAAAAAAAAAAGAGAGAGAGAGAGAGAGAGAGAGAGAGAGAGCGCACATGATGCATTAACTAAATCAATGAATGCATGGTCAAGTCTAAGGATTAAAGGTTCCACAAGGGTGCTGTGTGTCTTCATATCATACTGAAAATATGAAGTACCTTTGCAACAAGAGTGGAGACTGGAGACTTAGGGCTGGGACAAGACGAGGAACTCTATAAAGAACCTTCTGATTTTAGAAGCAGAATGTCGTACGAGTAGTGAGAGTTCTGAAGGTTTTTCAGAAGTACTAGAGCTGGTCCTGAAAGTGAACTGATTTCAATTAATATGCTGATAAAAACAAAAAGTAGCCTGTGCACAGTTAGGGAGGGAGACTTGGTGAAAATAATGCCTCATTAAATGCATGTTTTAGAAGTCGGTAAAGCTTTTATTTTGACATTTATTTTTATTTCTTGCTGGTTAAGTGAACATGTCGGGCTTCAGGTGTGACCCGATGTTTGCTCTTTTTGTACAGAGGATTAACAGACTTGACCCGGGTTGCTCGAGGCTATAGCCTACTGCATTGATATATTGAATGATGGCTAACACACACACACGCGCGCACACACACGCACACACACACACAGAGAGAGAGAGAGAGACTCGAGCTATAAGTTAAAAAAAAATAGCCAAGTTTAAAGTGAGATCATTTACAGGTTTGTCCTTAAAGTGTTTACGAAATGATCCCTGCATCTCCATCACAAACCTTTGTCCATCATTTAGTGATGTGATATTTTTATCCGTAGAGATGCAGTGATTATTGCACCAGACTGGAATTTGTGAAAATTCTAAACATCATTGTAATTATCTGATGCATTAAGTGCATGCCGCCAATTATTAACATGAGGAAGAAAAAAAAATCCCGACGCTTCAGTTCATGCGACTTTAAGCAGCTTTAACTTTAAGTTCAGGTCAGAGGATAATATGAGATTGTGCACAAACAATAACTGTCATTCTGAATACGCTCATAAAACCACTTTAATGCATAAGCCTACGTTAATTAGAAACAAATACAGCATATAATCGATTGCTCGCGTGACATTGAACCCGATTTCGGCTGTAATTATGTCGAATTTGAACCATCATTTGGTAGATTTATAGCTGGTCGGGTTTTATTTTATTTAATTTATTTATTTATTTGTTTATTTTTTGCGACGTATTTATATGTCGAAATGTTAAACTTTAGACTGCGACTAAATCAAATTTCACCCTATAACCAGGAGCACACTTAAATAAATAAAATGAATTGATATAAAGCATTATCCTGGTAACAGCTTCAAATGCAGTGGAGTCTTCTCTCCAACAAGTCATTTCTCCAACGCAAAAACCCCAAACCGTGACTGAAATTTATTCCAGTCCTGTATATAAATGCACAGATTGGACTGTGAGGATAAAATAACTATTTGTAACAACCAGGTGAGATCAATAGCAGGCTGTCAATCATTTGGATCATGGAAACCCTTGTGGACTGTGCTGTCAGTTCCACTAGAAGATGTGTCAGGTTAAAAAAAAAAAAAAAGAAAGAAAGAAAGAAATTGGAAAAAAAAAAAACTCAAATAAAGTCTAGTAGCTTATAAATATGACCGTTTTAAACTAATAATAATAATAATAATAATAATAATAATAATAATAATAATAATAATAATATAACCTTTAGAATAGAAAAGACAAAAAGACAATATAGAATAGAAAGTGGTACTTACAATTACAGGGACAGATGCAGAAGAAAATGACGTTTGTTAACAGAAGAGTCACACAAGGCTAAAGAGAGAGGGGAGAGAGAAAGAGGGAGAGAGGGAGGGAGAAAGAGTGTGTGTGTATGTGTGTGTGTGTGTGTGTGTGAGTGAAAGAGAGAGAGAGAGAGAGAGAGAGAGAGAGAGAGAGAGAGAGAGAGAGAGAGATGTCCTTTCACAACATCTCACAACATCTCACAACATCTACTCTCCGGCTCTTGTCTTTCATTTTCCCCATTTTCACATTCCCTTTGTTCCTGAGAAGCAAAAAGAAAAAGAGAAAAAGAAGAAGAAAAAAATATCATATCCACGCGTCACATCTTCGTCCCCCAGCTTCTATGAGCAGCGAAAAAGAGAAAAGGGGAAGATTAATTATTCACACGGAGCATTGACTTCAAGGCAGCAGCGGGTTTTTTTTTTTTTTTGTTTTTTTTTTCCTGCTAAAACTTTTCCTCCTCTGTGACAGAGCTGCAGCACAAATTCACAAATTGCTGGAAAACAAAGTGTTTTTCAAAAAAAAACATTATTATTATTATTATTATTATTATTATTATTATTATTATTATTATTATTATTAGCCTATTTCATGATCATTAGGATAAGCGTCACCTCTTGGATCTTCATGTCGCAAATCAAACGCCGTGACGTGTATTTCAGCTGAACACTTATAAATGAAGCTTCTTCTTAAAAGTAAGATTTTTTAAAGGACTCGGTGGTATCTCAAGAACCTTTGCACCAAGGCTCCTGTAGGCACTTTCTTTATTTCCCAAAAAAAAAAAAAAATCCCAATAGATTTAGGTCTTTTTGTTTTTTAAGAGTATAGCAGCCTACACGGCTCTCCATACTATACCGACTGATGGTGTATCTACTGATATACTGACTAGTATGGCAGTATGCATTGCTTTAGTATTAGTACTTAATAATCACTGTGACTTACTGTGATCACTGTTTACTACAGCAATATGTCGCTCTTTTTGTACTGTACGTCTGATAATAATAATAATAATAATAATAATAATAATAATAATAATAATAATAATAATAATAATAATAATAATATATTATGGACCTGTTTTTGTTCATCCAGAAGAGAGGTCTACAAAATACAAGCAAATAAATTCTTATTCTTGTTCATCGTAATCGTTAGTGACACTGAGATCGCTTTTAAACCAGTTAATTCAACAGCGATTAATAAACCTTTTTTCCCCCCCTGACTTCAGGTATCGTGACTGGAATCGATCTATGGGCCTCAAACGCCACCTAAAGGTCAATCCTGGAACTGCGTCTGTGTTTCGTGTGTAATTTTCCGGGATTAGTTAGTTTGGAGGATGCTGTGTGAACATTAAAGACGGACTTGTATTCGTGTTTGTGTCAGTATTGATGCTTTTGTGTTGAATATAATACAAGATATTTATTTATAAACACAAATATGTATTTTCTATAAATGTAGAACGTTTTTTGTTGTTGTTGTTGTTTTTGGTGTCAAAGAAGAACATGGTTAAGAAGCCAAGAACCATTAATCATCCAATGAAACCTTAAAGAACCACCAAAGAACCCCTTTTTGTACCAAGAGGGTTCTTTGAGTTTCTTTAAGGGTTCACTGGATTATTAATCATTCTCAGGTCCATAAAAAATAGAAAACCTAGGGCTCTTCAGTTGTTC
Source organism: Cranoglanis bouderius (assembly GCA_023630585.1). NCBI lineage: Eukaryota > Metazoa > Chordata > Actinopteri > Siluriformes > Cranoglanididae > Cranoglanis > Cranoglanis bouderius. Next base: position 1,562,670 of record CM042567.1, read on the forward strand.
CTCTGGAGGAATGTTCTTTGTAGAAACCTATAACAGTGTTCCCTGTCAGAAAGGTTTCCAAATAGACCACATTTAGGAAGCTAAGGACCTTTAATTATCCAAGGAACCCTCAAAGAACCACTGAAGAACTACCACGATAGCTAAATGTTAAACATCAGACAGGTTCTAGGTAGTAAGGAGAAACTAACGCGCAATAATTTGGGGTTTGTTCTACACACTTACTTACACTCTTATAAAAAGGAGTTCTTCAAAGATCTTTAAAAGTGTTGATTGGATAAATAAGAGTTTTTAGCTTCTTTAAACTGACAACCCTTAGGGATTTTCTGTCGTCTCTCCGGGGGAATGTTCTTTGGAGAACGCTGCAACAGAGTGTTAACCTATCAAAAGGGTTGCAAGTTGAACCACTTTAGGAAGTTAAGGACACTAAATTATACGATCAACGCTTAATGATCTTTGTAGAAGCCTATACAATACAGTGTTCCCTGTCAGAATGGGTTCCAAGTAGACCACATTTAGGAAGCTAAAGACCCTTAATTATGTAAGGAACCCTCAAAGAACTGTTGAAGAACTACAAAACTAGGTAAATGTTAAACACCTGACAGGTTCTAGGTAGTAAGGAGAAACTAATACGCAATAATTTGGAGTTTGTACTGCACACTTGGGGGAAAAAGGAGGGTTCTTCAAGCATCTGTTAAGTGTTCATTGGATAATTAAGAGTTCCTAGTCTCTTGTAGAGTAGTGTTTTTTTTTGGTTGTCCCTCTGCGGGTATGTTCTTTGGAGAACGCTACAACAGAATGGTAACCTATCAAAAGGGTTGCAGTAGAACCATTTTAGGAAGTTACAGACCCTTTTTTTTCAAGAACCAAGAACCAAAAAACCTTTTTTTTCAAGAACCAAGACAAATAAATGTTAAATACATAAATACGATATTTTATTGCTTTACTGTATATTTACTAAGCAGAAATGCTTACAATATTCTGCTTAGTGATAACTGTAGCACATGTACTGGAGTTAACCGAACACAACTAGCTCAGGCATTCAGAAATGTCAAAAAGAAATCTGGGAATAGCCTTGAGCAGCCGAAGAGCACAAAATCCAAATCAGCAGGGACCAGAAATCCACAACAAAGAGAGACAGAGAGGTGAAAATGAATAATAAAAACATTATAAGGCAACTCTTACTCCATGTCTTGTTGAAAAAACGTTCCTCGTCCAAAATGCATGCGTAGAAGTTTCTGTTTTATTTGCAGTGTCTTCATGGGACTTCACTGCTCCTACATACAGTAGATCTGTCCTACCTTTTGAATATTTTTATTTATTTTTATATTTTTTTTAATCAGGAGGTCATTACTGGTCTTTTAATGCAGTAATTAAGGCATTCTGTGGCACTGAGGCAGAAGATTTAAAGCCTACAGGCCTGGTCTGGAAGAATGTTCCCATCCAGCTTGTTAGAGAACGAGGCAGAACGCATCTCATTAGCATATCGTGAAATGCTTTGATACGTTGCGAAATGCAAAAGCTGGCTCTATTAATATTTCAGAGGGGCCTGCATAAAAATCAACATTTTTGTTACATTAAATTAACACGTGTTCCTCTCGCGTTCTGCATGTTTAATTAGGGTGAGCTCTTGTGTCAGAAGGAATACGAAGAGTGCCGTGTGATTTGTTGTGATTACTCGGGAACAGTGAAGAACCCTTCACGAATATATTTGTCTGCTACTCGCAAAAAATGCCTTGTATGGACTTTGCTCAGGAAAAGCTCGATTGCACAGATGGTAATAGCTGACAGGGAACTGAGAATGCTGTGGTGTGTGTGTGTGTGTGTGTGTGTGTGTGTGTGTGTATGAGCAGCACAGAACATCTACACACTGTGCTTTATTAATGGTACGATATTAGAACATTCAGAACTCTTTGGTTCTCCTTCTGGAGGACTTCTTAAATGTTCTTTGTAGAATCTTAAAACAGTGTAAAAGAAAGTGATGCAAGTACAACTCATAATGATCCAATGAACCCTTAAAGAACCCTCGAGGAACCCTCTTTCTTTAAGAAGGTACCAAGTTCCAAGAGTAAATATTGCAATACCTACACTGCTGGCAGGTTCTAGGTTTTAAAATGAAAACAATGTGCAATAATTTGGAGTTTGTATCACACGCTTACCCAGCTAATACACACACTCTTAGAAAAAGGGTTCTTTAAGTGGATAATGAAAGGTTCTTAGCTTCTTGAAATTTAGAACCCTTGAGGTTCTCAGGGGGATGTTCTCTGTCAGAAAGGGTTCCAAATAGACCACTTTTAGCAAGCTAAGGACCCTTAATTATTCAAGAAACCCCTCAAGAAACCCTTAAGAAACCACCGAGTTAGCTAAATATTAAACTCCTGACAGGTTCTAGGTGTTACAAAGAATGAGCAATAATTTGGAGTTTGTATCACACTCTTACCCAGGTGATCCACATAGAAAAAAGGGGTTCTTCAAGGGTTCTTTCTGGGTTCAATGGACAAACAACTATGAAACAATGTGTTTTCCTATTGAAAAGGGTTGCAAGCAGAACCATACTGGAAGCTAAGATCCATTAATTATACAATGAACCCTTAAAGAACCCTTCAAGATCCCTTTTTCAAAGAGTGTAGCAAGTGCCAAGAAGCTAAATAATAAACATCTGACGGGTTCTAGGACTGTAGGTTCTAGAGTCATACACTCTTTAAAAAAAAATAAAAAAAATTTTTAAAAATTTTTATAAAAAGGTTCTTCAAGGGTTCATTGGATAATTAAGAGTTCTTAGCTTCCAAAAAGGGTTCTACTTGGTTCTGATTGGAAACATTTTACTGTATAGAATTGTATAGAAGAGTTCTGCATAGAACATTTAAGGGTTTCCCAGAGGCACAACTGAAAAACCCTTAAGGGTTCAAAAATCTTATGAAGCTAAGCATATACACAGTTAAAACCTATACTCTTTGAGGGGAAAAAATGGTTCTTCAGGATTCATTGGATAATTAAGGGTTTTAGCTTCTTAAAATTTAGAATTCCAAAAGGTTCTTCAGTTTTCCTTCTTGAGAAACCCTTAAAATGTTCTTTGTAGAACCCTGCAAGTTCTACAAGAGAGGGTTTCAATATCAAAAAGGGATGCAAAACAGAACCCCTTTAGGAAGGGAAGAACTCTTAATTAACCAATTAACCCTTAAAGAACCACTGAGGAACTAGTGGAAGACTTAAAAGTAGAAAATAACGAGCAATAATTTGGATTTTGTATATTAATTGGATAATTTAGGGTTCTTAGCGTCTTAAAATAGCACTAAAAATGTAGAAAACTTAAATGTTCTTTGTAGCACGTGATATCAAAAAGTAAAACTCTTTTTAGAAAGCTGTTATTATTATTATTAACTGTTATTTATCCATGAAAGCCTTAAAATATAAGCAAAAGATTGCTTATATATTGCTTTTTTTTCAGTATCTACTGTATATCAAATCTTTAGAGAGGATGAATTAAATGAACTTGTTTAGAGAATTGCTCTTCTCATTGACAATGTGGACATTTCTGAACACCTGAAGGTCTTTGTGATCTTTTTCTATGCTAGTACAGCATTAGCATGAACAGTACCTCTTATTCACATTCACAGTTTGATTTCTTTCACACCATAATAACCCTGTTTTTTTATTTTTTTTTATTTTATTTAATCTTGCTCTCTTAATTAATACAGCTTTCTTTAATTGAAAATATTACATAAAGATATTTTCCTCCAGGAGCTACAAGGCATATTTGACACTGGCAGTTGAATAAAGCTACCTTGAAACTCAGCACAAAAGAAAAGGTGGATTTATACTGTATTTCTAGACAAGAAAAGAATGCACTCATTGTGCATGAGAAAGACGTTTTTATTATTTATTTATTTGTTTGTTTTATTTTATTTCATTTTTTGGTCAGTCATTTTTTCCCCCTCAATCACCTCAACACATAAGCCTTGATACGGTTCTTCCAGCAAGGCAGACGTGAGCACTCAATTCTTTTCAGCATTTCTAACATTGCTAAGTGTGCTCATAAAAAGGGGAGAAAATGACAAACCGCAAGCTATTATGTGGCAGGAAGAGAAAAAAAAAAACAGGACGAGAATGTCAGCGGTTGGAAAAAGCAATTCATTAAGAGATTTTGTGTAGATTCTTAGACTTTAGAAACATTTTAATTATAGATAAGAACTACTTGGGAGGGACATGTGTGGAGCATGTTTTATTATTTTATTTTAATGAAATAATAATGGTGAAAAGTAGCGTGTTGTTTGAAGTTGAATGGCCCAGAACATTATCTTTAATTCGCGTCTGCATTCGGTTACAACCTGTTAACAGATATTTGCTGTTAAGTTAGAGTAATATGACTTTCTCTGTGTCACGTAATGCAGGGTGAGGCGGACGCAAGTGCGGTATAAGGCCGGCAAACGAATCCAAAACGAATATCAAAAACGTGGTCAGAAAAAGGCACGGGGTCAGGCGAAAAACCAGAATCACAAAAATACAGAATGGGAACAGGATCGAAAACCAGGAAACATGACCACAGATCAAAAGGTTCAGTGCAGCTCAGGCGGAAAACACTGAAACAATACTTCGTGACTAAAGACTGAAACACGAGGGTATAAATAGCCAAACTAATCAACGGGGAAAATGGGAACAGCTGTGAATGATGAGGACACATGAGGTAAACAACCAATAACAATACAGGGGCAGAGACAGGACAGAAACCAAAACAAAAAACACACGTGGTAACGTAAACATAGTCAAGCTTGAGCGCGTTTAGTGTCAGATGAAATTGTTGTCTGAGATTTTTCTACTTTTTTTTTTAGGTTTTCTTGGATTCAATGTTTAAAAAGTTTCATCTTTTAGAGTCGCAATGTGGAATGTGGAACCCAGCTATACAATCCCAGCTGAAGATCCGCACAGGTAATGTTTTTACACAGAGCAACTTATCTAAAGTCACTTTACAAGCACTGCACAATTTTGGTCAGATTTTGCTCTTGCAGACAAAAAGTTCACATCGTAAAATAATTATTTTGGACGGAGTTGAGATTGGTGGGCTGCGTCCAAATATCCCTACTATACAGTAGGCGAAAACTATACGCCAGAGGAGTAGTACGTCGGAATTCTCAGTATTCATAAAACAGTAGATGAGAAACACCAGGATGACCCACTGCTTCCGCCGAGATTCTGCAGTATGGGACCACTGGACCCAGCGCTGTCCCATAAGGAAGAGCTGTCACAAACAAAAATGGCGGAAGGCAGCAAGTCGGCGGTTTTTACGTTGTAGGTCACATGACAATGCCAACATTCTGGATGTAGTACGTCTGGATTGCATTCATTCTACACACATATGCTGATCAGTACGTACCGTATCAACGGCCGAATGCAGTAGGTCTTACAGTGCCAACGGCAGCATCAGCTGCCAATTTAGTGCCGCTGCCACCAAAGATGGCCGACAGAATCAGTATCTGTATGAGAAATTTCTGAATAATATCCCAGTGTCGACGCTGCTACGACGCTCATCTAAAATCCACCAACAGGAGGACGGTAAACTCACGGGACAGCGACAGACACGGTAACGAATCACGCTCTTTATTAACTCAAGCTCACTTTGAAAAACGTGTGCGTTCACGCGAGCCCGTTTTCTGATCGGTGACGTAAGCAGCGGCGTACGTAGTCGTTCTCTTTAATCGCGGGTCTATTGTTAGAGGATCTTCAGTCTGACATGAAGACACGCTATCACACAGTCTGTTATAGAATCCAGAACAGATTTTATTGGGATCTCTGACAGCATGACGAGGAATAATATGAAAAGAGAGCTGAGACTGCGCAGTCTGAAGCTGGCTTATAAATAGCATTAAGTCATGTTCTGCTGTAGAAAGCAGGATGGAAGTGAAGTTTTACCGGTTACTCTGTAGACGAGCATTAATATTCGTTACAGATAGTCAGTGGAGATGAAGAGCGATTCATGAGATGAGACAGGAATTTTTGTCCCTCCTCAACTTCATCTTATTTAATCTTTATTATACAATTTAGAAAATATCAAGGCCTTTTCATTAGGCCATGGCTGTGTTGCCATGACATATTTGAGAGCTGCTTGAATATGTGGTTATTATATGTAAACGTCATAAGCGTGAATGTGACATGCACCAAGGACTCGTACAATATGAGAGAAAAACTTCTTTACAGCGCGACACTGAGAGCCATCGAAACCTCCATCACTCACTCACTCAAGCAACGGCTGCATTTTATCATTAATACCTGCACGGTTAAGCAATTTACTTGCATAAAAGTCAAACGAGACACTCGGCTCTCATTAACTCGCTCTGAATTCTTTTCTCGTTTCTTTACGTTTCACAAAACACGCTGCTAACTTCTCACCGGAGTCGCGAAACAACATGACAAACAAATTTAATGTGTTTTTAAAGCCAGATGAATTAGAACACGGTTACAGCATTCATTTCACTGAGAATATACCTTAACGTTGTTAGATTAAAGATTGAACAACGTCTTTGTGACACGTCGGGTCAGCCTTCTTAACGACTCGCACCACACAGCGAGAAAAAAGCACGGCTGACGCTTTTGTTTTTCACACGCCGGGCCCTCGAGCGTTCTTTGTCTCCTTCTGCCTTAATGCGACGTGAAAGCTGCAGCAAAAAGGCTTCCCCAAGTTAAATGGACTGTTAGATCAAACGAGAGCCTCAAGGGCATTTCACCTCAGCCGTGTTTACAAAAAGCCTCCCCCGTACTCGAGGCTACCGGCAAGAGTTAATGGAGCATGACAGAGTTCTGTTGTTTTGTTGATTTGCTGAATGGAACATTTTTTTTTTTTTTTTTTTAGAGTAGGCTAATCATCTCCACCTCCTTCTTATTATTAATCTATCAGGAGTAGATCTTTGGATCATTAATATCTCACTATCTGACATCCAAACGATTTTATAACAATAATCTGGAACAATACTCTCACAGTGCGTTTTAAATAATGCAGCCTCACCGTTCATGTTAAATCAGCGGTGATGAAAGAGCAGTAGATTATTATATCAGTGGTAGCTTTTTTTGTATCAGCATGAGTTTGACAGATCCCCGCTGTGACGGAACAACGTAAACGCTGCAACTGTTTGCCTTTGAATGGAAATAAGACTAAGGAGTGAATTTCTGATCCCTGTAACACACTTATATTTTAGGTTATAACAGAATATAACAGAACTATTTCTCGAATCAGAAGAAGGTGTGGATTCATTCAGCTTAATACCTTACATTACCTTCTTTAGTAACAGCTCATTCACAGAAATGAAAGGAAAGGTGTACAGGACAGTAGTGAGACCAGCGATGTTGTATGGTTTGGAGACGGTTGCACTGAGGAAAAGACAGGAGGAAGAGTTAGAGGTAGCAGAGCTGAAGATGCTGAGGTTCTCTTCGGGAGTGACGAGGATGGATAGGATCGGGAATGAGTACATCAGGGGGACAGCACATGTGAGATGTTTTGGAGACAAAGTTAGAGAGGCCAGGTTGAGATGGTTTGGACATGTTCAGAGGAGGGAGAGTGAATATATCGGGAAAAGGATGCTGAGGTTAGAGCTGCCAGGCAGGAGGCCGAGAGGAAGACCAAAGAGGAGGTTTATGGATGTAGTGAAGGAGGACATGAAGGTAGTCGGTCTGAGAGAAGAGGATGCAGGGGATAGGGCTAGATGGAGGCAGGTGATTCGCTGTGGCGACGCCTGAAGGGAACAGGAAAGGAAAGTAACAGCTCATTCACAGGGACTTTATACGGAGGACGCTCCACATAAACGGATTTAAAAACAGGATTAATCATTGGTATGGTTATAGTTTTTGGGGGGTTTTTAAGGAGACGTTTGTTTAATGTTTATGGAAGGAGTCTCCAGTGTCAGTGCTTTGTCACAGTCAGCTGTAACTTTAACTTTTACCTTGTCTTCAGGACAGAGGAGTTCACACATGCGGTTTCTTGGCTGTTTCTTGTGACGTGTCATTCATTAATAAATGTGTGAATAAAACTTTTGGGAAATGATATAAGAGGAATAAAACGCTTCAGGATGTGTTGGAATAGGAAAATAATCCAGTTGTGTTTTATTTCTTACATATTTAACCTCAGGATCTGTATATACAAAAAACAAGGAAGTAAAGTGAGAGCTGCTGGGTTTTTAAAAAATGAAGGAACCCAGATCTTCACCTACTGGCCTCATTAACCAGGAGCGAAGGTGACCTTGTCTAAAAGTCTGGCCAGGAAACGACAAAGCAATATGAAGTGTGAAAAGAAAAAGAAAAAAAGAATATATTTTTAATGCACATAAGGGAATCTTAAACCCAACATGCCCCTGATTCTTATCTCATAATTTGTTCCCTCAATAAGTCCAGAGGTGGCATTATGTCTTGACCCCTTGAATACCTGTTAAATTTCATTGTCAAGTATATTTCATGGAGGCAATTCATTATTCCCCACTGGTTCCGCCACTAGTGCACCATTTTCCCTGTTTCATTTCACAGCTGCACACCAGGCCTCCACTTCCTCCTGACCGTTTCCTTTTTGCATTTTGTCAGGTCTGATCAGCGATGCAAAAAAACAGAGCCTCACGACAAAGCTGTCAAATGCATACATCTGCAGAGTCGTGACGTAAAGTAAGAAGTGCCACGGTCAGGCGATTGGTTCTTCTCAAATGATGAACAAATGGCCTCCTGGTGGGAAGTGGAAGGAGGAACATTTGGGGGGGTCCTGGAAAAGTGGAAAAGTCCACTGTCTGATAGTTTGATGTAACCACAATATGTCATGCTTAACGTTATATTTTGGCTGTAAATTCACTCAAAAACACTATGGAACTCATTCAATGATGATATTAAACATATAAATATGACACTATTCATTAATTAAAAGACTTTTTTTTTTAATTGCAGCTGCTGAATTATGAGTGTGGAAGCCATTTTGTTCAATTAAACCAAGCCATTAATACTGTATATTGGCAATATACTAAACTCCTATTAGACTTCTTTCAATGCTCATGATCTTCCCGTTCATATCCAGTGCTGTGAAAAAGATTTGATTTCTTCTGTTTTTGTGTATATTTCATACTAAATTGTTTCAGAAATTAAAACAAAGATAAAACAAAGGCAAACTGAGTAAACACAAAATACAGTTTTTAAATGATAATGTTATTTATTGAAGCAAAAAAGTTATCCAATACCAACTGGGCCCGTGTGAAAATGTATTTGCCCCCGTAGTTACTAATTCCCCAAATCTATAAAACTGCATTCATAATCAGCTGGACTAGACACAACCAGGCCTGATTACTGCAAACCCTGTTCAATCAAATCAACACTTAAATAGAACTTTTTCAACAGAATGAAGTTGGTTAAAAGGTCTTACCCAGTAACACACGATGCCAAAGTTCAGAAATGGTGATTGAAAATACATCGGTCTGGGAAGGGTTACAAAGCTATTTCAATGGCTCTGGTACTCCAAAGAACCACAGTGAGAGCCTTATCTCAAATTGGAAAAAATCGGCACAGTAGTGGCCGACCTTCCAAAATTCCTCCAAGAGCACAGCAACGACTCATCTAGGAAGTCACAAAAGAGCCAAGGACAACATCAAAGGACCTACAGGCCTCTCTTGCATCAATAAAGGTCACTGTTCATGACTCCACTGTCAGAAAGACACTGGGCAAAAATGGCGTCCATGGAAGGGTGATGAGGTGAAAACCACTGCTAACCCAGAAGAACATTAAGGCTCATCTGAATTTTGCCAAAACACACCTTGATGATCCTCAAACCTTTTGGGAGAATGTTCTGTGGACTGATGAGATGAAAGTGGAACTGTTTGGAAGACAGGGGTCCCGTTACATCTGGCGTAAACCAAACACAGAATTCCACAAAAAGAACATCATACCTACGGTCAAGCATGGTGGTGGAAGTGTGATGGTGTGGGGATGCTTTGCTGCTTCAGGGCCTGGGCGACTTGCAGTAATTGAGGGAAACATGAAGTCTGCTCTCTACCAGAAAATCCTAAAGGAGAATGTCTGGTCTTCAGTCCATAAGTTGAAACTCAGGCGCAACTGGATTATGCAGCAAGACAACGATCCAAAACATAGGAGTAAGCCCTAGTCCTAGAAGTAAGTGAAAGACTGATCTCCAGTTATCTGAAGTGTTTGGTTGCAGTTATTGCTGCTAAAGGTGGCGCAACCAGAGTTTATGTTTAAGGGGGCAATTAGTCTTTTCACATAGGTGATAGGTGTTGGATAACTTTTTTGCTTCAATAAAACTAAATAAATAAAAACTGCATTGTTTGTTTGCTCAGGTTGCCTTTGTTTTATGTTGTAATTCGTTCGAAGAGCTAAAACTATTTAGTATGAGATATAAAAAAACAGAAGAAATCAAATACTTTTTCACGGCACTGTATCTACATTATATCTACAATTATATTTTATATCTACAAATGTTTACACCCCACTGCACTACAACACATTTGTCTTTTAATTATTTATTCTTATTTAATTTCATTTATGATTTTATGATTTTCTAAGTATACTTTCTAACTCTCTGTGCTGCTGTAATATGTGAATTTCCCTCATCTATCTATCTATCTATCTATCTATCTATCTATCTATCTATCTATCTATCTTACTATACTATACTGAAAAAAGGTACTATTGAGTCGTAAGACAGCTGCCTAAGATTCTCCTACTCAAAAAATATCAGTCAACCTTGAAGCTGTGAACTCCGTGCAGGTGATTTTAATAACTTGAAGCTCAGAAAATTAACTTAAGCAGCTGCGTAACCCGACTCTGAATACCAGGAACTTTCCCTGCACAAATATTGACATAACTTTTGGACTTAAATCAAAAATATCTCTGAATACAGACCTTAATTAGTTGCACAAGAAGCAGGTATGCATTCGGATACGATTACATAAAAAAAAAGTGTTTGCACTGCACTCAAAATATAATAGTTAATCCTAATCAATATTTACTTTAAATCTCTTTTTACTTTGAGGGTGGTTTTGTGAGTTTGTTGCCTCGAGGCAACATTGTACCATAACGGGAAATAATGGATGTTTTCATGTGGAACAAGATGTAATACATAAAAGAGTTTTATTCACTATTACAAATGCATTGTTTAATCATCCTATTTTAATCACACCCACCAGTCTACCTGCTTATTCACCACCATCATCATCATCATCATCATCATCCCATCTCATCCTCACTATCATCTGCTCTATACTTCAGTAGAATAAAGAGGCGTTCGTCTTATATATAATAAAATAATGTGCTACAATTCTAACATAACATCAATTTTAAAGATTCAGTAATTCAATAGTTACCTAATATTTTTGTTATGGTGTGATTCCATTATGGTACAATTGTTACCTGCACATTTTCATAATTTAACACATTTATACATTTCTGATATAAATTTACTCAGTACACATTTCGACTTACCAATAAACATGGGTCGTATTTTTATCCTGGTGAAAAATGACTGGAACTTTGCTTAAATGGTCCTTTTTTACTAGAGAAAATAAGGTGCTTCAACACGTGCACACCCGCTGAAAGAAAGCTCAAATTGGCTGCCAGGGGATCACATGACCAGTGCTTGCATTTCTATTGGTTAGTATTGGCTCCTCCCATCTTGATTTAAATAGACTCAGAACTGTTGTTGTTGTTGTTGCAGCAAGCCAAAATTGTTCACGGTACCATAAAAGGTTAAGCGTTCTTCAGTTGTTTCTTTGAGGGAAACAAAATATTCTGTGTAGATCCCTACAACACAGTGTAACTATCAGAAATGGTATAGATACGTTAACAGCCCATAAGAACCCTTAAAGAACACTTGAAGAACCCTTTTTAAATAGTGTAGACATGGATGTAGACTTTTGCACCATTTCGTCTTAATCACAGTGACGAATAAATGAAGCTACATGTTTCCAATCTTCTCAAGGTGACATTCTTTCATTCAGATGAAGGACACTGAATGCATTCAAAACCCAAACGCATGCAACTTCACTTAAAAAAAAAAAAAAACCCTTTAGCCTCCGTGTCTATTCAGAAATAAAGTAAATACAATGGCGTTTGTGGTGAATCAGAACAAAAGTTAAAATTTTTTCTATATTATTTTTTTCCTCAATAATGTCCTGAGTCTTTGGTCCTAGCACAAAGAGATAAAGTTGAATACTTTGCATACGCAGCATATTTATGTTTGTTTAAAACTCACCTTTGTTGCCTTTACAGAAAAATCACATACATTTCACGTGATCATAAGCGTCTCACGAGTGATCACGTGGGAAAAAATAATATTCATGGGAGAAAATTTAATGTGAATATAAAAATATATGGACTACAGCCGTGGCCAAAAGTTTTGAGAATGACACAAATATTAATTTTCACAAAGTCTACTGCTTCAGTGTTTTTAGATCTTTTTGTCAGATGTTACTGTTACTGAAGTATAATCACAAGCATTTCATAAGTGTCAATGGCTTTTATTGACAATTACATGAAGTTTATGCAAAGAGTCAATATTTGCAGTGTTGACCCTTCTTTTTCAAGACCTCTGCAATTGGCCCTGGCATGCTGTCAATCAACTTCTGGGCCACATCCTGACTGATGGCAGCCCATTCTTGCATAATCAATGCTTGGAGTTTGTCAGAGTTTGTGGGTTTTTGTTTGTCCACCCGCCTCTTTAGGATTGACCACAAATTGTCAATGGGATTAAGGTCTGGGGAGTTTCCTGGCCATGGACCCAAAATGTCGATGTTTTGTTCCCCGAGCCACTTCGTTACCACTTTTGCCTTGTGGCAAGGTGCCCCATCATGCTGGAAAAGGCATTGTTCATCACCAAACTGTTCTTGGATGGTTGGGAGAAGTTGCTCTCTGAGGATGTTTTTGTACCATTCTTTATTTGTTCTTAGGCAAAATTGTGAGTGAGCCCACTCCCTTGGCTGAGAAGCAACCCCACACATGAGTGTTCTCAGGATGCTTTACTGTTGGCATGACACAGGACTGATGGTAGCGCTCACCTTTTCTTCTCCGGACAAGCTTTTTTCCAGATGCCCCAAACAATCGGAAAGGGGATTCATCAGAGAAAATGACATTACCCCAGTCCTCAGCAGTCCAATCCCTGTACTTTTTGCAGAATAGCAGCCTGTCCCTGATGTTTTTCCTGGAGAGAAGTGGCTTCTTTGCTGCCCTTCTTGACACCAGGCCATCCTCCAAAAGTCTTCGCCTTACTGTGCGTGCAGACGCACTCACACCTGCCTGCTGCCATTCCTGAGCAAGCTCTGCACTGGTGGTGCCCCGATCCCACAGCTGAATCAACTTTAGGAGACGGTCCTGGCGCTTGCTGGACTTTCTTGGGTGCCCTGAAGCCTTCTTCACAACAGTTGAACCCCTCTCCTTGAAGGTCTTGATGATCCGATAAATGGTTGATTTAGGTGCAATCTTACTAGCAGCAATATCCTTGCCTGTGAATCCCTTTTTGTGCAAAGCAATGATGGCTGCACGTGTTTCCTTGCAGGTAACCATAGTTAACAGAGGAAGAACAATAATTTCAAGCACCACCCTCCTTTTAAAGCTTCCAGTCTGTTATTCTAACTCAATCAGCATGACAGAGTGATCTCCAGCCATGTCCTCGTTAACACTCTCACCTGTGTTAACGAGAGAATCACTGACATGATGTCAGCTGGTCCTTTTGTGGAAGGGCTGAAATGCAGTGGACATGTTTTTTTGGGATTAAGTTCATTTTCATGGCAAAGAGGGACTTTGAAATTAATTGCAATTCATCTGATCACTCTTCATAACATTCTGGAGTATATGCAAATTGCCATCATAAAAACTGAAGCAGTAGACTTTGTAAAAATTAATATTTGTGTCATTCTCAAAACTTTGGGCCACGGCTGTACATGTGTATGAAATCAATGTGTAAATAAATTAATCGTGTAAAAATCGCACGAAAAGGTATCAAATCTGTGCATGAAAAGTTGTGTGATAAGAAAAACCCATGCAGTTCCCATGTGGGAAATCACGTGAAAATAAATGCAGCATGTGAAAAACTTACATGAAACTGAACGAATTACATGTGAAAATAAAAACGCAGAATAATGTGGAACAATTCAGGAAAAATCAACGTGAAAAAAAGAAATGTAAATAAACAATCACATGAAAAAAAGTGCAAATAATAACCACGTGTGTAAATATTGGATGTGAAAATAAAAACCCATGTACTGCGTGTTTAAAAAATGAACGTGCAAATAAATTAATTGTGTAAAAAAAAAAATTAATCGTGTGAAAGAATCACGTGAAATGAAATGTTTCTAAAACGCACGTGAAAATAAAAACCACCTGCACAAGCAGTACGTGATGTGTCTAACACCCACACGTGTAAATTTCCGACATGAATCACACGAAGTTCACGTGAGTCTTCTGTAAAGGTGAATTAGAGCAAAGTATTCTGTAAAGTGTTAATATTAATATCAAACACTCTGTGTGTGGAATTAGCATAAAGGGAATCTTTTTCAATAACATATTCTCTTTCAAGAAAGAAGCCCTTTCTCACAAAAATCAAACATCCAAGCTCAACTGAATCACCCTAAACCATGTGACGAAATGTGTTATGGTCGGATGAGAACAAGGTAAAACTTTAAACGATATGTTTGACACAAAACCAAAAAAGCTGATCACCTAAAGAACACCATAGCCACGGTGAAGCATGGTGGTGGCAGCATCACGCTATGGTTCTGCTTCTCTTCAGCTGGGAACTGGGGCTCCAAATACCATTCTATTTTGGCACCAAACTTGAAGACAAAAAAAAAAATTCACCTTCCAGCACGATAACGACCCAAATCACAAACCCAAGTCAACAAAGGAACAGCTTCAGAAGAAGAAGATCAACATTTTGGAATGGTCCAATCAGAGCCCAGATCTAAATATGAGCGTTTTGCAAGGAAGAGTGGAATAAAATGACCAGATGAAGATGTGGTAAGTCAGTAGACTCTTACCCAAAAACACTGGGTGAAAATCAATATTGCATGCCCGTGATCTTCGGGCCCTCAGGCGGCACTGCATTAAAAACAGGCATGATTCTGTAATCGAAATCACTGCATGGGCTCTGTCTTCTCTGAACCTGAGCTCATTTAAAATGGACTGAGGCAAAGTAGAAAACTGTTCTGTGGTCAGATGAATCGAAATTTTAAATTCTTTTTGGAAACCATGGACGCAGAGTCTTTAGAGGACTAAAGAGGAGAGGGACCATCCGGCTTTTTATCAGCGGTCAGTTCAAAAGCCTGCATCTCTGATGGTATGGGGGTGCATTAGTGCCTATGGAACGGGCAGCTTGCACATCTGGAAAGGCCCCATCAATGCTGAAAGGTATATACAGGTTTTAGAGCAACATCTGCTTCCATCCAGATTCCATCCCATCTTTACTTCTGAGAGACTCCGCCTCTCTAAGATACTCTTTTTATACCCAGTCATGTTACTGACCTGTTGCCAATTAACCTAATTAGTTGCAAAATGTTCCTCCAGCTGTTTCTTTTTAGTAACACTTACTTTTCCAGCCTTTTGTTGCCCCCCATCCCAACTTTTTTGAGCCATCGAATTCAAAGTGACCTTATTTTTTTCCTTAAAATGGTACATTTCCTCAGTTTAAACATCTGACATGTTTTCTATGTTGTATTGTGAATAACATATGGGTTTATGAGATTTGCAAATCATTGCATTCTGTTTTTATTTACATTTTACACAGCATCCCAACTTTTTTGGAATTGGGGTTGTATCTTTGTTTCATTTCTTTACATCACAACAGAGCAGGGGTGTGTAAACTTTTTTTATATCCACTGTAGCTGTGCTACAGTTCCTCATGTAGCATAGTCTTTAAATATGAGTGCAGCGAATTTCCCATTGACTCACAAGCAAAGTGTAGACGCTGGCGAAAGGAAGTAGGCGTGTCTCAGTGCTCGCAGAACTCAAATGCTCTCTATTAGACACTGTTTAAACGCCGTAAAGACGTTTTGTTTTTGTTTTTTTTATCAAGTTAGTTGTATTGTTGGAAGATGCTGTACTGGAAGTTCTTCCTCTTGATATTTTCACAGAAACACGTCCAGATCGCTGTCGTGTCACGCCGTCCGGTCGTTTTAACGCGACACCGTACACGAGGATTACATCATGCAGTATCACTTCATATCAGATGTTTGTAGCATAGTTGTTTTTAATTCTTTTTTTCTTTTCCTGTCAGGAAGCGGGCGTTGAAGTGCTTAAACCTCACCATGACCAATAAGATCTCATTTTATATTTGCACTAATCATCTGTAAAGAAAGTTTCAGTCCCTGAATATAAAAAAGAACAAGCTGTAGCTAAGTCGAGTTTCTTATTAAATTGCCTAATTAAGATTTCACATGGCTCTTGTTAAAAAATGAATCGTTCTGTTAGTAAAACCTGCCACAATGAGACCAATATTCCCAGCAAAATGTATTTTTGGTCTGCTGTATTGATCTTTTATAAATGATCGATAAAACGCAGCACAATGTGATTAAAAACACACACACACACACACACACACACACACACAAACACACACAGGCAGAGTTGGACATTCACACCTATAGATATCGTCCTTCTGGTTTCCAAGGACATAGCAGATTTAACACAATGGTGGGTAAAAATGTAATAAAAAATAAAAACACCCTGCCCTTTTAAAACGAGAACCTTTTGAACTAAAGAGCGAGGGTGAAACTTCAAGTCGCCTTCGCTTTTTCCTTTTTTAATATCTGTATTCACCCTGTTGAATGCTAGCTAACGCCGGATAACGCTGAATTCTCCAAAAAAAGAAAAAGAAATGCATGTAAAGAGGTCAAAGCAATCGATAAAACAAGTCAAAGAGAATCCTTGGAGCCGTGATGAAAACGCATTTTGTTTCTACTTATCCGTTGTACTTTCTGGGTACCGTGAAGAAAAGTCATTGTGTCGCATAAGCGTGAAAAAAAAAAAAGGTGAAAGCAAGTGAAAGGAATTTTGAAATTAATGGGTTTTTTTTTTTTTTTCTGTTCTCACCCAGAAGCGAGGTGAAAAGCTACAAAATATCAGACATTTCACAAAAACCTCCATTTAATTTGCGCCACGGAGAGTCGTTATCTCTGTTAACTCTAAACCCGCCGTCGATAAACGTCCATCTCCAGACGTCGAACCGGACGTCTGTCTGACGGAACACGTGTCGGCTCTCGTCAATGGTCACGATCCATGTTGTTCATGTTCATACATTGATCAATATTTTTTAAACTGGTTGTCTACGGATGGAAAACAAGTATTCACACATTTGCTGATATTTGTTAATATTTTTAATATTTACATCTTTTTCTTAAAAAAAAAAACAAAAACAAAAAAAACAAAACAAAACAGAGGACGCTATGTAGGCACGCCCCCTCCTTTCCTCAAGAAAAAAATATTGTTAATCCAACGGTGTCCGCAAAAATAAAGCTCATTTAGCAAGCTACGTGGAACCTGGCAGTGCTAGATATACTAGATACAAAAAAATAATATTTTGTGATTTTGGTGTAAGAATAGCATCTCAGTCAACAAAAATACAATCAACTTCAAAACATCTGTACTGACATCTGTCCTGCTGAAGTGCAACACTTCCTGCTTTCTAAACATTCACTTTATCATCTTCATCATCTTCATCTTCATCCTCGAGAGCCTTGATGACGACTAAAAAAATGTTTCCTATTTGCTCTACGATGCAGTGCATGAGTACAAAAGTGCAAATGAAGTTTTCTAATCGCACTATTAGCTCTGGTAGAGATATTCAGCTTCCACGGCAAAACACTCGCTTCACAACGTGAGTCTTTTTATTTTTTTTGTCCCCTCCTCCTGCCGATATTCCGGAGTCCAGAAGCGCAATAACGTCTCGTCTACGATGCAGATGCTCGGAGATTTTCGGTTCGTCAACCGTTAAAAGAACGAAGGGAGAGCGAGTGATCGTCGTGTGATAGCACCTCAATGACCGGACACGGCTTTGGCTGGGGGGGGACAAAACAAAAGAGTCAGGAATAAACACAAACATGCAAATAGATTGAGAAAAAAAAAAAATTCACAGAAAAGTGGAATTAATAAAAGAGACGTACAGTCAGCTACAGAATTAATGACAGCTTTTAAAGAAGAGGGTTAAAAACATATTGTATACAAATAATATATATATATATATTTTAAATTGGATAAAAATAACATTGCAGACAATGATTCAAATTTTATACACAAAGAAAAAAAGGATCAAGAAGAAGAAGAAGAAAAGGAAGAAGGTAAAAAAGAAAACACAAAGAAGGGAAAAAGAGAGAAAAGGTAGGGAGGAGGGAAGGAAGGAAAAAATTAAGATAAATATGAAGAAAATAAAGGAAGAAAGAAAGAAAGGAATGAACAATAGAAGAAAGGAAAATACAAATGAACAAAGAAAAAACAGAGTGATGAAGAGAAAGAAGAAGGGTAGAAACAACAAAAGTCGTTCTCTATTGGCTACTAATTCGAGTGTCATACCAACTTCCACCACAAGAGGCAGAATATTTTTTCTCCTTACCCTTTATGAGAGAGCTAAATGTAAACAATTAGCATGTTATTCCAGAATCGACCACAAGGAGGAGGAGAGTTGTGAAAAAGATTCGAGTTCAGATTTTAGCGATGAGCTCCAGGCTCGGCCTGATTTTTCACGTACAGATATGTGAAGATATGTGAAAATGTGAAGAGAGTAAATGAGGACAGATCCGTGTGAGAAACACTACCTTACTGTATAGAGGGAGATAAAAGTTCGGGTCCCTCGTTCTGTCTGCAGCATGTCACAGTGAAAAAGAGTTCCAGTTAAACACCACACACACACACACACACACACACACACACACACACATACACACACACACATACACTCACACACCACGTATACAATCATTATTGATCATTAAATCATTAATGCGCACGGCATTAGTATATAATCTGTACATTTATTCCATATGTACACAAGCGTGCAGTGTGTGGAGTGTGTGTGAATGTTTCTGTGTGTGTGTGTGTGTGTGTGTGTGTGTGTGTGTGTGTGTGTGTGTGGAGGAGCGACTGCAAGCCGAAAGTCATCAACACTGGCATTAATCAGGGCGTCTGCAGATTCCTCATGTTACATTTCACTTCAGTGACACTTTAACACCCAATCAGCCGTGGAGACGCAACGAACGTAAAAACCGCTTAAACTCCTTAAACTCCTTAAACTACTTCAACAATTTAAACTCCTTAAACCACTTAAGCTCCTTAAACACCTTAAACTCCTTAAACAATTTAAACTCCTTAAACAATTTAACTCCTTAAACAATTTAAACTCCTTAAACCACTTAAGCTCCTTAAACCACTTAAACTCCTTAAACTCCTTAAGCTCCTTAAACCACTTAAACTCCTTAAACTCCTTAAACTCCTTAAACCACTTAAACTCCTTAAACAATTCAAGCCCCTTAAACCCCTTAAACTCCTTAAACAATTAAACTCCTTAAACCACTTAAGCTCCTTAAACCACTTAAACTCCTTAAACTCCTTAAACAATTAAACTCCTTAAACTCCTTAGACCACTTAAACTCCTTAAACAATTTAAACTCCTTAAACAATTTAAACTCCTTAACCAATTTAACTCCTTAAACAATTTAAACTCCTTAAACAACTTAAGCTCCTTAAACCACTTAAACTCCTTAAACAATTCAAGCCCCTTAAACCTCTTAAACTCGTTAAACAATTAAACTCCTTAAACCACTTAAACTCCTTAAACCCTTTAAACTCCTTAAACCATTAAACTCCTTAAACCACTTAAACAATT
>CM042567.1:1585000-1590000 GCA_023630585.1 Cranoglanis bouderius
ACAAGATGAAAACTTACCAGGGAGGCTGCCAGGAGATCCTACAGCAACATTAAAGGAGCTGCAGGGATATCTGGAAAGTACTGGTCACTCTTTGCATGTGGCAGCAGTCTCTCATATTCTTCTCATGTCTGGGTGATGGGGTACGGGGGCTACATGGAAGCCCTTTCTCACAAAAAAATACCATCAAAGCTCTAAAGCTTAAACTAAATCACCCCAAACTATGTGGCAAAATTTGTTATGGTCAGATGAGACCAACTTTAAACGATATAACAATAACAAAATATTTATCATCCATTGAACCCCATACCCACGGTGAAGCATGGTGGTGGCAGCATCACGCTATGGGGCTGCTTCTCTTCAGCTGGGAACCGGGGCTCTAGTCAAGATAGACGGAATCATGGAGAGCTCCAAATACCAAATCTATTTTGGCACCAAACCTGCAGGCCTCTGTTAGACAGCTGAAGATGAAGGAAAATTTTACCTTCCAGCTCGATAACGACCCGAAGCAGAGCTTCAGAAGAAGTTCAACGTTTTGGAACGGCCCAATCAGAGCCCAGATCTAAATATGAGCGTTTTGCAAGGAAGCGTGGAATAAAATGACCAGATGAAGATGTGGTAAGTCAGTAGACTCTTACCCAAAAACACTGGGTGAAAATCAATATTGCATGCCCGTGATCTTCGGGCCCTCAGGCGGCACTGCATTAAAAACAGGCATGATTCTGTAATGGAAATCACTACATGGGCACCGTCTTCTCTGGGCCAAAGCTCATTTAAAATGGACTGAGGCAAAGTGGAAAACTGTTCTGTGGTCAGACGAATCGTAAATCCGAAAGAAAACCGGTGAATGACTTGAAGAGCGCTGTGCACAGGAGATCCACTCACAGTCTGATTGATCTGGAGCATCTTTCAAGGAAGAGTGGAATAAAGTGACCAGATGAAGATGTGTAAGTCAGCAGACCACACCCATACCCATTACCCACACCCATTACCCACACCCACACCCATTACCCATTACCCACACCCACAACCATTACCCACACCCATTACCCACACCCATTACCCACACCCACACCCATTACCCATTACCCACACCCACACCCACACCCATTACCCACACCCATTACCCACACCCATACCCATTACCCACACCCACACCCATTACCCACACCCACACCCATTACCCACACCCATTACCCATAAACACTGAGTGCTGAATTACAAGCAGCAACCAGGTTATTGTACATTTTTTATTTTTCTTCCCCAAAACATTTCTTTTTGTTTTTCAGGTAAATTGTGTTGGTTGCTGTTTCACATTAAAGGCAGAAAATATCTGACATGGTTTCAGTTTTAACAGGGGTGTGTAAACTTTTTATATCCACTGAATATCTTTCTTTCTTTCTCTCATTCACTTCTTTTATCTTTTTCCAACCTTCTTCTTCTTCCTCTTTTTTCATTTGTATTTTCTTTCTTTCTTTCTTTCTTTATCCCCACCCTTGTCTTCTTCTTTGGTTCTCTTGTTCATTTGTATTTTCTATCTATCTATCTATCTATCTATCTATCTATCTATCTATCTATCTATCTATCTATCTATCTATCTATCTATCTCTCCACCCTCTTCTTATTCGTCATTTATCTTTGTTCATTTGTATTTTCTCTTTCTTTCTTTCTTTCTTTTTTTCTCTTTCCACCTAATTCTTCTTCTTCTTCTTCTTCGTTTTCGTTTATCTTTGTTCATTTTTTATTTTCTTTCTTTCTTTCTTTATCTTTTTTCCAACCTTCTTCTTCTTCTTTCTTTCTTTATTTTTTTTTTCACTTTTTCCTGTTTCCTTCCTTCCTCCCTTCACCGTACCTCCCGGCTCTGTACTGGATCCTCATTTCCTGCCTGAGATTCTTCTCAGATGAAATAAATCATCGTATCTGAGACGTTTCTGCTGTAAAGCGCGTGATGTTCTGAGAGTTAATGAGATGTTTAGTGCTGAATCTTGCGGCGGTGCTTTACAGGACACTCCTGCAGGTGTGTCCATCAGGAAGTCAACTCGTTTGGAATAAAGAGCACTCGAGAGCCAAGCGTCCGTCTGAGAGCTCTGTGTGTGTGTGTGTGTGTGTGTGTGTGTGTGTGTGTGTGTGTGTGTGTGGGTGTGGGTGAGAGACTGCAGCACGATGTCGCTCCATTAATCAGAAATGTCAAAGAGCGATGCGTGAACCTAGCGCGTGCGTTCTGGAATTGCGACACTCTGAGACAAGTGCACACTTATCATGAGTGGAGAGGGGGTGGTTGTGGATTGAGACGGAGCAGTGAGTGGAGAGGGGGTGGTTGTGGATTGAGACGGAGCCGCAGAGGGAGCGAGGGGGTTATTTATTTACCTGCCACCTGCTTGCTCTTGACTGAAGCCTCAGAGGCCAGAGCGTAGGACATGGTGATGATCCTCTCCTGATCCTGAAGAGCCGAGTCCAGTTCCGACAGCACCGGCTTCTCCACACCCGGAATGTTCTGTACACTGTAGACACACACACACACACACACACACACACACACGCTTAAGGGTCAATTGAAAGAGAACTGCTTTAGAATAACCCTTCGTCTCTTATTAAACGCTTTTCATGTGATTTTATGCCTTATGTTGTTTTTGTTTGTTTTTTTTAGCTCAAGCCCAGGCCCTGAAGCAACAAAGCATCCCCACACCATCACACTTCCTCCACCATTCTTGACCGTAGGTATGATGTTCTTTTTATGGAATTCTGTGTTTGGTTTACGCCAGATGTAACGGGACCCCTGTCTTCTAAACAGTTCCACTTTCGACTCAGTCCACAGAACATTCTCCCAAAAGGTTTAAGGATCATCAAGGTGTGTTTTGGCAAAATTCAGACGAGCCTTAATGTTCTTCTGGGTTAGCAGTGGTTTTCACCTCGCCACCCTTCCATTTTTGCCCAGTGTCTTTCTGATAGTGGAGTCATGAACAGTGACCTTTATTGATGCAAGAGAGGCCTGTAGGTCCTTTGATGTTGTCCTTGGCTCTTTTGTGACTTGCTGGATGAGTAGTTGCTCTGCTCTTGGAGGAATTTTGGAAGGTCGGCCACTTCTGGGAAGGTTCACTACTGTGCCCAGTTTTTCCATTTGGAGATAATGGCTCTCACTGTTGTCCTTTGGAGTCCCAGAGCCTTTGAAATAGCTTTGTAACCCTTCTCAGACTGATGTATTTCAATCACCTTCTTCTTCATCATTTCTGAAATTTCTTTCAACTTTGGCATGGTGTGTTACTGGGTAAAAGCTTTTAACCAACTTCATGCTGTTGAAAAAATTCTATTTAAGTGTTGATTTGATTGAACAGGGTTTGCCGTAATCAGGCCTGGTTGTGTCTAGTCCAGCTGAACCCCATTATGAATGCAGTTTCATAGATTTGGGGAATTAGTAACTACGGGGGCAAATACATTTTCACATAGGATAACTTTTTTGCTTCAATAAATAACATTATCATTTAAAAACTGTATTGTGTGTTTACTCAGGTTGCCTTTGTTTTATCTTAGATTTTGTTTTAATTTCTGAAATTATTTAGTATGAGGTATACACAAAAACAGAAGAAATCAGGATGGGGGCAAATACTTTTTCACAGCACTGTATATCTTGTATTTTTCTTAAATTGACTGTTTAAATTAAAATGATTTCATTAAATTAAATACTGCCTTAAACTGACTCTCTATAAGTGTGGACACACTGATATAAAATCAAACAGAACCGACACAGAGAACCCTGCGGTGAACGGAACCACAGCAGAACCACAGGAAGTGGAGGTGTGTGTACCTGGACTTGGACAGGATGCTCTTTATGCGCTCCACTTTGCGGTGTCGTGCCTCCATCTCCTGAGGACTGAGCGGCTCTTCAGGGTCCAGGTCCAAATATCTCTCGGGGATGAGAACCTTATCTGGCTTCGACAGCTACGGAAGGGAGGGGGGAGGGGGGTGGTTTGGGGGGGGTTGGGGCAACAACAAAGATATGAAGCCTTAATTAAAATATTTATTTATGTCTGATTAATAAATGTCCTGCTTCTTAATTGATGGGAACATTTGTATAATATTTCATTCACGATTTTTAAAATATATATAATTTTTAATGAAAATTTATTCTAATTATATTAAGAGAAATATTTCTCTTATTAATAATGTCATTAAATATTTATATTTGTTTTTTTTTAATTATTAAAGGAGGAAAGGTGGGGAAAATCTTTATTCATGTTTGACTCATGACGCATTACATCTGAAACATTACATAAAATTATTTTTATTTGTAAATAAATTTCACTAGACTAGGTTTTAGATTAGCATCAATTACATTAGCATCGATGACAGTAGTGAACATATTGTAATTGGCTAGGCAGAAAGGTAAGCTTCGCTAATTTGTCAACACTAACTGCCGATATTTAATCATGTTAGCTTGTTTTCTTTGCTAATCCCAGCTAGCTAGATGTAAACATTGCAAATTACAAAGATTGAATGATGTTTTCAGATAAAAATGGCGTAATTGCCATAAACCAAAAATCTTTTAACAGTGTTAAAAATGTAATAAAAGATAGATTCATGAAAACATGACGTCAGTTAAAATCGCTTTTAAAACATTTTACTTTTTAATACCCGAGTACACTTAAGCGTAGCAACTTTTTGTTGTCACTTGAGTCCATTTTTTTTTGAGTCCTTCCACTTTTAACTAAAGTAAGATTTGGACACATTGGTCTTTTTTTTTTTTCAGGATTTGGTCTCTTAGGTGGGTTCGGCATTCAAATGGTTCCCGCCCATGTTCATGAAGCTCCGCCCCCAGGATCTACAGTGGCACGTAGAGTATAGTGTCTATAAAAAGACTGACATGAGGCGCATCCAATCACAAACATGTCACGACTTAACGCATTGTTTTTTATCATGTTCTCGTACGTATCTTCCAGATTAATTGTGCAAATAAGGAATAAAAAAAAGGACTACCTTTAAGTATTATTTTTCAGTTACAAAAATGG